>ML402049.1:0-55893 GCA_005239525.1 Nicotiana knightiana | reverse complement strand
ATGTCACTTTAATTGGAAAAACTCCCATACCCCCTTTGGGGCGTATAATAAAGGAGGTGTGACAGGGTTATTATAGATGAAAACCCCTCCACAAACCGATGGTAATAACCTGCCAAACCCAAGAAGCTCCTGATCTCCGTGGCTGAAGTGGGTCTAGGCCAGTTCTTGACCGCCTCAATCTTCTTAGGATCCACCCGAATACCCTCTGCTGATACGACGTGACCCAAGAAAGCAACTGAATCCAACCAAAACTCGCACTTTAAAAATTTAGCATACAACTGACTGTCCCTCAAAGTCTGGAGCACTATCCTGAGGTGTTGCTCATACTCCTCCCGATTGCAGGAGTATATCAAAATGTCATCAATAAACACAATTACAAAGGAATCCAGATAAGTCTTGAACACCCGGTTCATCAAGTCCATAAATGTTGCGGGGCATTGGTCAAGCCAAAAGACATCACCAGAAATTCATAGTGCCCATACCTCATCCGAAAGGCTGTCTTAGGGACATCGGATGCCCTAATCTTCAATTGATGGTAACCTGATCTCAAATCGATCTTTGAAAATACCTTGGCACCCTAAAGCTGATCAAACAAATCATCAATTCTGAGTAACGGATACTTATTCTTGATAGTGACTTTGTTCAACTGTCGATAGTCTATACTTATCCTCATAGATCCATTTTCTTCTTCACGAACAAAATCGGCGCACTCCAGGGTGAGACACTAGGTCTAATAAAACCCTTACCATGCAAATCTTGTAGTTGTTCCTTCAATTCTTTCAACTCTAGTGGGGCCATCCGATATGGAGGAATAGAAATGGACTGAGTGCCGGAAGTGGGCCACTACTTTTTATCAATGAAACATCATCCTTAAAATATGAATATATATATATATATAGGCCGTTAAGGCCTCTGACATACTGTACAAAATGAAACTCTGTCTACAAAGCCTCTAAGATTATTTGACATCAAATGGGACAGGGTATCGGCTTACCGATAAGTCTGTAGCAAAATTCTGACTCGATGACTCATAGACTCGGCTGCACTCCGAATGAGATGGAGTCTTACCGATCCTTCACTGAATTCAATCTCGTCTACTATGAGGGCTCGTCAAACTGATTATCTATACCTGCAGGCATGCATGCAGTGTCCCCACCAAAAGGACTTCAGTACGAATAATGTACTGAGTATGTAAGGCGGAATTGTAACATAACAATAAGTCAACATTAATTAAAGACATATAAGAATCAACCTGAATTTCTGAAGTGCCACCGTATATGTATACTCTTTGATACTATTATCCATAAAGACTTATTATACTTATATATATAGTGCTTCTTTTGATACTATTATCCATATTGTATGATACATGACTGTCCAACTGATTAGTGGTAACTGCCCGACCAGCCATAGCACAGTGGTAAATGTATGACTGCCCGACCGGCTGTAGCTCATTGGTAAATGTATAACTTCTCGACCGACCGTAGCTCGATGGTAAATGTGTATACATGACTGCCCAACCGGTGGTAAATCATGATACATAAGTGCCCAACTGATGGTAATTTCCCGACCGGCCGTAGCTCGATGGTAAATGCATGACTGCCCGACCGGCTGTAGCTCGGTGGTAAATGAATATGCATGACCGCCCAACCGGTGGTAAATAATGATACATAACTTCCGAACCGGTGGTAACTGCCCGACCGGTCGTAGCACGGTGGTAAATGTGTGAAGATGCATGTACATGTATCACTATATTATAAACAATAACATCTATATCATATACCTCAATAGAAACTTAGGGACATACTTAGACATGCTTGAATACCATTTATTTTACATGAACGAATAACATAAACATCCTTAACTGCTAAAACTAGAAACACTTATGAAATAGCATTACGTTTATGTATCGTTACTTGGATCACGCCAAAAGAAGGAAAGATTAGCCTTAACATACCTGAGTCGGTTCTCTTGACAATCCCTCTAATACATGTCTTTGGAAAAAATATGTAACAGCGAATCAAAGTGGAAAAAAGTCCGTATGATATTCTTGAGAAAGATTGTAATGTGTTCTCTTAGAATTGCATCTTATGCTTTTTGAAGCCTTTCTCCAATTGAAACTCAAAGCAATTTTTATGTAGAAATCAAGCTAATGTTAAAAGCAAATTCCTCAGGAGGGAGATTAAAACATCCATGTAAAAATACATATATTTTCTCAACTTATAGTTTTCCTAATCTCATATATAGAGTAAAAATTTCCGTACACTAAATTCTTAAAATGGTAAAAACATAACCTTCTTGTGTGAGAAAATAACTTTTATTTTTACAATTAAATAAAATCTCATTTATAAACTTTATCATATTATCTATATAGTTTACCACATTCGAAAATAGTAATTATGGTAACTATCCAAAATTATACTTATAAAACTTTTATTAAAATACTCCACGTAAAAGAAAATACCACACTAACATAATATCTAGCGATATCAAGGTTGTAAACTTATAGGGTCTCATAATAACATATTCATAAATCCTCTATAATCTCATGAATGATCTTAATCCCTTCAAGCTCATATTGATTACTACGACTTATCCTAATATTAAGTTACGAGATTTAACAGTGGTCTCATGATCATGTTGAAAAAGTGAGTTGTTAATCACTCGAGGCTCTTGAAGTTGTATGGGTGGTAGAGGAGGGAGATTGTCCCTCCTTGGTGGTGCTTGAGGCGTATGTGGTAGAGGTAGAGTTAAAGGTGGTCTAGGTTGTGGTGAAGGATGAGAAGGTTGTAATTGATGTACTTGTGGTGGTTGAAGTATGGTTGGGGGTTGCAGTTGGTGTTGGTAGTGGTATGGTGGATAAGTGTAAGGTGCATTGTAACAAGCATCAAAAGACACAATTTGGCTGGGCATGGTATAAGCATCATAATCTCCATGTGGAATAGGAGAATGATTGATGAATTGATTTGCACTCCAAACTCCACTTCCAATATCTTGCCTTGCCAATAACTTATCCTAAAAGTATTTAGGAAGACCCCATCCAATATCAACCACATACCTATTCCATTCTACATTAGTCAGAAGATTATGATTAAGAAATCAAGGGTTTCCCAATCGTACATGGCAATACTTCACAGGATAGATATCACACAAAACTACTTCTTTAAAGTCTCTTTTGGTTATACTAACCATCACACCTCTATCAACTCACTCACCGCGAAATTTATAAGGCGACTCCCTTGGAATACAACTCATCCCCAACCAATCAACAAAGGAAGAAGCAATAAAGTTGGTCGCATAGTGATTACGTATAGCAACCAAACAACCCTCATAGTCTTCTATATTTGCTACATAATACCTCAAATTTATCTTTCTCCCACTTTCCTCATAAAATATTTTAACAATTGGAGAAGAACAATAAGTTTCATAAGAAGAACCCACATAACCATCCATGCTTCCCCTATGACTCCTTGTACCTACAAAATAAAACTTAAAGCGAGAAAGTTGGTTAGTTAAATATAGCACCTCACAATTCACTCCCTTAGTGTAACGCTCAATATATATGTCACTCAACACTTGTGTTTATACTCAAAAGTCAAAGGCTTTTGCGACCTCACTCAATTAACCTCACTACTCTAGCTTTTTTCCCACAAGGGTATCTAAAAGTTCTCTTTACAACCAACATTCCCAAATCAATCTAAGTAGGCAATCAAGTATCAGTTCAGAATGGAATTTATACGACACCAAAGAAAGCATAATTAAAAGCAAACGGACTTGAGCCAAACAATTCACAACGAAAATAAAAAGAAAAGCACGAAAAGAATGGTATAAAAAAAAATAAAGCACACAAAGAAACTAGAATTAAACTTAACATGAACTAATATCAAGTTAATCTAGTTAAGAGTTTAGGTTACTACAAATTGGAAAGCAAGAAAAGAAATGAAATTACAAACTTAGACATTGTTGCAAAACTGGAGATATTTGTAAAACTGGTCAAATGTGCAATATCTCACTGCCCAGGGAAACTTCAGTATTGTGACGTTGTTCCAAAGTGCAGAAATCAGCAGCAGCTAAAGTTCAAAATTTCTGTCCTAAGTGAACTCAAAGTTTAATAACATTCTCAATAGCAATTCACACAAGCTGCAGGAGAATTTCAGCAATTGTTTGGTCTGTTTCAGAAATTTTCTGGACTGTTTCAGCGAGATTTCTGCAATTTCAGCACTGCTTCTGCACAGTTTTTCTGCAGAATATTGCTCTTGACCTCAGAAAATTCCAAACTCTGCTACTCTGGAGCTGTTTTCTGAGCAGAATTGGTGCAAATATTGCAACTCAAAACGGGCAGAACTAACGCCAAACTCGGTAGAGGAGATGCAGTGGGTCCTGGTGATGTAGTGGGTGTTGGTTGTGAAGGTACAACTGGCGTAGAGGGGCACGAAGTTGTTGGCGTGGAAGGTTGAGAAGTATCTACAACGAGAGCAACATTGATTATTGGTTACTCGTCAACCGAAGGCAGAAGAGGCTCGGGGTCCGAGCTCCTTTGGCCAAAAAACGGCAATGGCGGCAGGACAGTGGGAGTTGGAATTATCTACCAAATCTGTCTCGCCCCAAATTTCTTGGACCTCTTCTTCGGTCGGTTCTAGAAGCTCTCCCCGTTGAGCTTCCAGTTGATATGATGAAGATCGTCTTCTCCTTTGAAGGGAAACCTCTTCATCACTGGCTTCCCTGTCATCTTTAATGATCACTGTGACCATGGCCGGCTCGGTCTCGACCTTCTTTATTTTCTTGTTTTTATCACCATTCGAGGAAGAACATCGCCTTTTTGGTCGCTTGTTCTCTTGTTGGGGACTTCAAGAGGAAGCACCCCCATTAGAAGCAGATCTGAGGGCACCACTTCGAACGAGAACGCTTTGCAGCAATCTCACGGTCTCCACGGGGTCAGCCAAAATATCGACTTCGAGGAAGGTAACAGAGCCCTACGAGAGTCCTGAGTCAAGAAAAAGTTGTAGTAAGCAAATTTACTTATGTTCATACAGAGGCAGAAGGAAGAAGGGCCCGGTCTACTGTGGTTCTAGGCCTTCCACCCACATTTGGGGCCATCTCCTTCCACCGACGAGTTTCTGGCATTGTAATATCCAGAGTCTTCTCAACCCGTTGGTCTAGGACCTGAACCCTTGGTGGTGTCCACTGAGTAGCTGAAACAACAGAAGCAAAAAAGTCAACAACGACGAGAAGTAGTATTTTTATGAAGGAAAGAGATAAATAAATTACAAACTTATGTGAACGATTCCATGATTCGAGAAAGGATGAAGTTGTTCCTGGGATGATATCCTTAGTAGCAATGATGAAAATCTGCTTCATCCATCCACGGTCACTGTCATTATCTATGCTGGTGAGAAGGGCGTGGTGGAAACGTTTACTGAAATTTATGACTCCCTCGCAAAAGATTTTGGGGGAGTAGAGATTCATCATGTGTGTCAGGGTTAGGGTTTCCCCAGTCTCCATTCATACATGGCGAAGACATGCGTCCATTCGCCATACGGAAGGGATCATTTGAGCTAAGCAGACCTGGTACCGATGGTAGAACTCCAAGATCACAAGGTCAAACCCGTGCTCAAAGAAAATGGGCCCAAGATGAAGGGGTATGTATATACACACGAAAAACCTTCCTTGGTGAAGGTAACCTGCTCTATCATGTCAGGAGCGATAATGCTAAGGTCTAGGCAGTTCTATTCCTCCTCCGCAGTGGGAATACTGGATGGGCGAATAGTGGAGATACATGCTAACAGCCTAAGTCCGTGAACATAGGGAAACTTCTCTTGGAAGTCATTGATGATGCTCAAGTGTTTGGTATGATGGTGCTTACCGTGGGAAAATCGGCATCAACATCAACCTCTTTATCTTTACTTCTCTTCGGGCCTCCACCAAAGAGAAGACTAGAGTTTTCAAAAGACTGAGTAAAAGAAGCCATAATAGTAATATGATGGTGTAGTTTTTTGAAGAAAATCAGCAAGAGATGAAAGCAGAAGAAGGTTAAGAGAAAAGAAGATAATGAACTTACGAAAATTTTGGAAGTGAAAGAGGTAAAATGATGAGTATAAGTAAAGATATAGACGGCAAAAATTGTGGTCATGATTAGCTCGAGAACCGGCAAATATATTGCTGAATCGTGGGACAATACGTGTTCGGAGTATTAAATACAAGAAGACGTGCGTCCTATCAAGCGTCAGAGACTGTTCAGAAGGTTATCAGAAGATTTTCGGCCAAGAAAAAAATCTTCACCAACTTCCCAGTGATACAAAGATATGCCACCGGAAAGTAGGGGGCTATCTGTATATGGTAAAATTTGTTTATATTAACTGACGAACGGTAGTGTGACACGTGGAACTAAAGACAGGCAGAAAATAAATCAAGTAACAACTAGTACCGGGAACAACAACAACTACAATTAGCATCGGATACACCCCAAAGGGAGCACAATCAACGTAAGCGGATCAAATATTTATTACCGGAAGGCACTCAATGAAGAATATTCCCTTGTATTAAATGAGCAACCGTTGCAGAGAAAATTTACATTTATGGTCTGCCGTTACATATTATTCAATGGTCCCTTTATTGTTATTTAAGAAGGGATTGATCCTAGGATCTAATTTCCCTAGGTGTAGCTATAAATTGTGGTTTCAATGGCCATTGTAAGGACACGAAATTCTTGGCAAAACTTATGCTACTATTCTTAAGCTTAATAAATAATTTTATTTGTTGATTTACATTGTTCTTATTTTCTGTCCTCGGAGGCGCTGCGCCCGGAGCCAGACTTGTCATTTGGTTCGATTTTATTCTCTAAACTTATTTTTATTCTTGTTTACTTATTATTTTTGTCAAATCAGTTCGCTTGTCTATAAATCACGTAACAAACTAATTGTACCTTTTACCGGTAAACAATGAAACTTGTCAATTAGAAACATAGAGAATTTTTTTCATATATATATATATATATATATATATATTACCTGTTTCTCTGGGTTTTGTAGTTTTGTAAACTAACTTTTTTTATAGTTTGTATACAACCAGTAAAAAGAAACCCAAACGCTTGAATCCAAAAGCAGCGAACTTCACTTCGTAGGTGCTACTCCAAAAAGATTGCTTCGAGCTTCTTTATTGCTTCAGTCTCCCCTTCTACTTATTAATTTTTTTCATATAAGACTTGATGAATCTGTTGTTCTTTCGTAATAGCAAAATTAAATTATAGAAACCTGGATGTTCTTCTTTCTCCTTTAACTTAGGACTGAAAATCATGTAAAATTTGCTCCAAATCTTTACCAAATTACCCAAAAATATAATATAAACTCCTTAGGGGCCGTTTGGTTGGAAAGATGTAATCACATGATTAATTATCTTGAGATTAGTTATTCCATCTTTTCATGCGGATAAAAAATACTACAATCCCGGGATAATTAATCCCGAAATTAATTATACCGCAATTTTTCTCCAACCAAACAAGAGATAAACTCTTATTAAATTTAGTCTCGGGATTAATTATTCTTTGTCCCTCGTACCAAACGAGCCCTTAAAGAGTTATTAATTATTTGTTACAATAAAAATTAAAATCGAACCCAATTTTAAAAACCTAATTTTTAAACTCAAAGTTTTGAGACTGTTAATGGTAGAAAACCCTTTTTTCAAGTTTTTCCTCTCCAAATCAATGGGCAAATACGGAAAGATTTCCCTAAAGTGCAATGTGTACATAGCTTACTAGATGCAGAAGCCAAATACTTAGGATTGACCCTAGGAAAAGGTTTATAGTATCATAACCTAGTTTTATTTCTCCATAGCCTCTAAGGACCTATTCCACTTGGAGGTTCTCGTTAGTTCATATTTCGCCTTGTTCAGGTCCTCTTGAATTACTTTATTTTGTTCAACTCGGTTGTACAAACTTTTCTTGTTCGATTTTAATTCTTTTTCAAGGGACTTTTGAATATCACTATTCTCACATTTCCCTTTATATGGTGCTTCCTTTAATTTCTCATTTTCAAATTTGAGTACCTCAATTTCAAATTCTAAAATAAGATCATGTTGTTCAAAATCTTGTTTTTCCCTTTTGAGTTTAGACGTGATAAGCTCAAGATTATGGCATTCAAATTTAAGGGTTAAAAAGTCATTGAACAATTCTTCTTTGTCAACACTCAGTTTTTCAATCTGATTAATCAATGGGAGACAATATTTTCTTAGGAAGAATATGAAGAGTATGTTTAAGGTCAGGGACATTCAACTCCTCATTTCCAGCTTTAGATTCATAGCCAATATCATAGACACAGCATCATGAATGTTAACTTCCTTTCCTTTGTTATCAATCTTAGATGGCATAAGAGGTCCCTAAGTCATAATCAACTATAGATCAAAGTCCTCAACTTGTAGAAAGTTTTTCATTATATCCTTCCACCAAACACAGTGTTGTCCAGTGAACGGGGGGTGGATGATTTATTGGATTTCCCTCTGGCTAGGTTTATTAATTATCTCAAGTCAGTCATATCGAACAAGGGCAACAGCCCATCTCTCTCTTCATCTTCATCTTACTTGGCATTACTGTCGTCTTCATATACAACCAGGAATACTTGCTTCATGGCCTCCTCCGCAGCCTTGATTTTACCTACCTGAGCGTTATTTTATACAGAGCCAGAACCACCTTCCTTCGTTAGGTCCTTCTTCTGTTTTTTGAAATGCTCATTTTCCCATTTAATTTTGTACTGTGGGCAATCATTGACTATTTGGTCAATCTTCTCACATTTATAGCAGCCATTGAAGTTTGTCATAGAGCCTTTGATTTACTAGGAGCCTCTCTTTTTCAGTTTCTTTTGAATTTTTCAAAAACCTCTTTGGCCAGCAGACTCATATCATTTTCTTCTTCTTCATCAGAACAATCAACTTCGGATGCCTTGAGTATCAGTCCTTTGTTTCTCTTGGAGTCATCTTTCTTCCACTCTATTTCCTCATTTCTTATGTTCTCAGATTTCTAACTACTTCATCTAGGATGATTGTACTCAATTCTATTGCTTCTTGAATGACAGTGACTTTGCTTTCCTATGAAGCAAGAATTATTCTAAGAACTTTTCTTACCAACTCCTCAGATGTAGAAGTCTTCCCAAGTGATCTCAACTCATTTAGAATGATTGTGAACCTAGTGATCATATCTTGGATTGGTTCAGCGTCTTTCATGGTAAACAGTTTATAGTTTCTCAAAAGCATCTCAATTCTGGATTGCTTCACTTATGATGTTCCTTCATGTGCAGTTAGTAAGGTGTCCCAAATTTCTTTTTCCCTCGTTCATGCTAAAACTTGGTTGTAAATCAGGACCCAAGCCACAAATAAGTATCTTTTTAGCTTTGGTAATTTTCTCCATAAGTTTGAGATCAATATCATTAAACTCATTTCTTTCCTCGGGAAGTTCTCTTTCTCCAGCTTCAAGCTTGATGGGAATGTTTGGTCCAACCAAATAATATTCCATAATTTGTAATCTTTGGCAGTTTAGAAGTTCTCCATCAGAGCTTTCCACCAATTGTAGCACTTTCCATTGAACAACGGTGGACATATGGTAGACTGACTCTTATTTATCCCAAGTAGTGCACTTATCTTGTGAATCTATCGAAGATGTAAGTCTTGTAATTGAGAGTCTATTCTGATACTAATTGTTAAAATTATACACCATTTATAAACTAGGGAGGGGTGAATAGTGTATTGACTAATTAAATTTTTCTACCAGAACTTGGTTCTTAAAATGGTTCTTGTAATTCCTGTAACTAATAAATGTGGAAAATAAATAAGACCTAAATTTTATGTGAAAAACTTCATTGCTCACAAGAGTAAAATCTAAGACCCAACTCTGGGATTTTCCTCATAAACTTCAGTAAAAACAATGAGCAGTTTCAGATTACATAACTCTTTTATAACCTAAGAGATTAAATCTAGTCACTCAACAGCCTGCAGTCAAACTGATCATAGCTACTCACTCCAAGCTAATTTCTTAGTCTAAAATTGTCACTCAAAAGTTCATATAAATAGCCTCTAATACAAGCAAAATAATACTACAACTCAAAATACCTATTACAAGATCAAGACAAAATGAGCTAAACTTGAATAAATTTCTGGATGGGTTCTTCAATTTGCCTTACTCTTGGTTCTTGCAAAGTTACTGCTCACAAAAAGGAACTCTTAGATTTGTGTATGGTGCGCAACATGTGCAGAAATAAACTCGTACTATATATATATAGTAGATGGCTAGGAATAGAAGAGTGTTAACTAAGTTACTCCAAATCTCCTAACCCTAGAAAATAAATGAAGTAAAAAAGATATTCCCTCGATCTTCCAAAGAAGTAAAATTTACTTCCAAAAGTACTTCCTTAAATCTGGGCCTAAACTCAATCCTTAAAGATTTGTCTAGATTTTCTGACACTATCACGTGGCTGTCAGGACAGCATAATATAAATACTTCCTTGTCAGGCGTGAAATTAAATCCCGTTCACGCTAGGACTCTGAGTTGTACGGTAACTACCACTTGACCTAAGGTCTGAGACTCAGCGCATAACATGCTTGTTCATCATCAAACTCAATTTCCAACAATACCTACGTGCATCATAACAGATCCGATTGTGTGACAAGTATAGACAATCCATATAAGGTTGCTTATATGTTGCACCATTGGATTTGTGATGACGTCCAAATCCACTAAAAAGTAAATGGACACGGTCGCATACAATATAATATATCCAACTATGACTCGGGGTCGAATCCTACAGATAACAATATGTAGGCGATTAGGCGCGTAAGAGAATTATCACTTATTATCCTAAGCCAAACACTTAGAAAGAGTTTTTGAGAATATTTATGTCTAAATGCAAAAATATAAACTAACCTAGAAAGCAAGTAAAATGATCAATGGATACACTGGGAATTACACTCAAGTAATGATCCAAAGTATTTTACGATTTTACAAATTTGAGCGAGTTTATTTTCATTAGCCTCGGGTGATAATTCTATATTAGCTTCTTCTAAAGACTAACAAGACTTCCTAATTGAGTTATCCCTAAAACAATACCCGAATATGGCTACAAGTAGTTCAATCTTATCCCTACGTAGAATGTATAAAGTGAGGGTTAATGCCTCAAGGTCTTATTAATTAATCTTTCCCAACCCCAAATTATCTTTCCCCAAATTAATTCAAAGCAAATGGGAGAGTCTTAGGGTTAGATAATCCCTTTGGAAACATTAAATAACAAGAATTAAAGAAACAAAAACTCACTTCAATATAAATAAAAATCGTTCAATACATAAGCACAACAAGATATTTAATCCATACTTTAAATATGAATATTTCCATAAACAAGATTCAAGTGTAGGAAAAAATACTATACACTCAGATATTCAATACAAAGCAAGAAAATGAAGAAATGAGCATAAATGAGTAAGAGATTCTTTACCAAAAACATCAAATCTTCAAGACCCAGGTGCGTGTACAAGAACCCTAGCTCCAAAAGTTATGTTCTCTTGTCAAGACATGTCAAAGATGCCCAGAGATTGGCCTAAGATATTTTACAATGATCTAGGTCGTGTATTTGTGGATTTGGGATCAAGAAAATGTGAAATGACAGAAGTGCAAGAACTGAAGTACGATCTTCGCATTTGCAAACCTTGACTTTCCTGTTGACTATCACATTTGCGATGAAGGACTCCGTATTTGCGAAGGTTGACTGTCTGGTTTGACTTTGCATTTGCGGACCTTATTTCGCATTTGCGAACATTGTTTGACTCAGTTGGGTTCGCAATTGTATACGGCTAAAATCAGAGAGCCCGATTTTACGACCATTTTGACACTTAGAAAGCTCGAAGGCCCGAGTTTGGTGTCAAGGGGCATATCGGAGGTCCTCGACCTTGAGACAATCCATATCGAAGGTCCCCGACTTCGAGGCAATACATATCAAAGGTCTTCGACCTCAAGGCAGTACATACCGAAGGCCAACATGGAAAGGAGGGAAAACCATAAAAGGCACGTGGTTAAAGCTGACAAATTACACAAAATAGTACAAGCCCGTACCGTGGCATTAAATGGTTGTACCAGCCATTTCTCTTGGCATTAATTACATATGTACTATGTTGGGATTTCCCCCTCATATATAAAGGGGACCCTTGTCACTTTTTAACACACATGATATTTAATACAAGAACAAGAACATCCTTTGCTTCCTAGCTAAAAAATTCTCTATAATTGCTTCATTGATTTATTATTTCTCATTTATTGTGTTCCTTGAATTATTCTGCATTTATTGCTTATTATTGATCATAAATAGGCCATTATTAAAGCATTAAATATTGTTATATTGTTATCGATAGCCTCCAGTCAAGATTCTAGAGCCCGACCTCGAGGCCCTTCCAACCACCCTCGAGACCAGTCCCTCTGTTACCCAGTTTGCATAATCTCGTTTCCTTTCGCTCTTATTTCTTTTTTCTCATTTCACGCTTAGCATCTACTGCCTAAATAACTTGTATTAAAATAGATCACGTATTTTTAGAAACACATAATCAAATATAATTGTAGTTACCATTTTCAAGGTAAATAGTTTGTCACCCGCCGTGGGGCTAAAAATAATAGTGGTTTTTTTAGTGCTGGTTTTCTAAAAACACAAGTTATTCTTCACACTTTTTCTTTTTCAAGAATCTGCAATTTCAGGTCAGAAAATGTCTAACTCAGTAAACGCACATGAAAACAACGATCCTGGGGATCACAGACCGCGAGAGCCCGTGCTCAAATGGGCCAAAGTGACCACCACGATGAATGAACAAACTCAAAGTTGTATACCTAAAGGAACTATTATGTTCAGAGAGGAAGATGCGAAGCCTTGTCCCAACCACATAATGATGCGCTGGTAATTTCTTTCCTCTTGAATAGCGTTCAAATTAAGCGTGTGCTCGTGGATCCAGGTAGCTCGGTCAATGTAATCAGATTCGGAGTAGTGGAGCAGCTCAAGCTGCATGACCAAATCGTACCCGATTCTAGAGCCCTCAGAGGGTTTAACATGGAGAGCGAAACGATGAAGAGGGAAATCATCCTCCCAGTTGACGTGTCCGGTACAGTTTGGGGCACCGAGTTTCATGTCATCGAAGGAGACACGAGATACAACACCCTGCTTGGAAGGCCATGGATACACGGCATCAGGGCGGTGCCGTCAACATTCCACCAGATGCTGAAATTCTAGACTACAGAGGGCATAAAAATAGCGTATGGAGAGTAGCACGCGGCAAAGGAAATGTTCGCAGTGCACACCTCGGAGAGTTCGGGATGTTAACAGGTCCCCGAAGATGATGACGAAGACTTTCTCATTCCTCGAACCTTCGTTTCCCTCGAAGAATCGGACGTAACAAAATCAATGGTCGAAGAGCTGGAGCAAGCTGTTTTGATGAAACATCTCCCAGATCGAAAGGTATACCTGGGAACGGGATTAACCCCCGAGCTCATGAATGAACTCATTCAATTTCTTATTGATAACATTGATTGTTTTGCCTGGTCCCACTTAGACATGACAGGGATCTCCCCGGGAAATAACCACCCATTGACTAAGTGTCGACCTCAGGTTCAAACTGGTGAAGCAAAAAAGGAGGCCTCAATCCGAGGTAAAGCATGCATTCGTCAAAGGCGAGGTAACAAAACTCCTCAAAATAGGGTCCATCAGGGAAGTAAAATACCCTGAGTGGATGGCCAATGTAGTAGTGGTCCCCAAGAAAGGGAACAAATTAAGGATGTGCGTAGATTATAAGGACTTAAATAAAGCATGCCCGAAAGATTCATTCCCACCGCCCAACATCGATCGATTGATCGATGCCACGGCTAGCCACGAGATCCTCACCTTCCTCGACGCCTACTCTGGGTATAATCAAATTCAAATGAACCTCGAGGACAGGGAAAAGACTTCGATCATCATGAAGTATGGCACATACTGCTACAATGTAATTCGGGCTAAAAAAACACGGGGGCCACATACCAACGCTTAGTTGATAAGATGTTCGACCATCAAATAGGCAAATCCAAGGAAGTTTACATTGATGACGTGCTAGTTAAGTCCCTGCGAGCAGAGGACCATTTGACTCATTTGCAGGAAACTTTCGACATCCTTAGAAGTTACAACATGAAGCTCAACCCCGAGAAATGCTCCTTCGGCGTAGGTTTAGGAAAATTTTTAGGCTTCATGGTATCAAACAGGGGGATTGAAATCAACCCCAACAAAATTAAGTCCATCGAAGAAATCACGGTGGTGAACAACATAAAGGCCGTACAGCGGTTGACCGGGCGGATAACTGCGCTAGGCCGATTCATCTCGAGGTCATCAAATCGGAGCCATCACTTTTTTTCCCTACTGAAAAAGAAAAAAAACTTTGAGTGGACTCCGGAGTGCCAGCGCACCTTGGAGGAATTAAAATGGTATCTCTCAAGCCCACCTTTGCTCCACACCATGAAGGAGGATGAAATGCTATACTTGTACTTAGCAGTGTCCGAGGTAGTGGTAAGTGGCGTGTTGGTTCGAGATGAGCAAGGTATGCAATTCCCTGTCTACTACGTAAGTCGAACCCTGGGAGATGCTGAATCCAGGTATCCACACTTAGAGAAATTAGCTCTTGCATTAATAAGTGCATCTCGAAAATTGAAACCTTATTTTCAAAGCCACCATATATGTGTTTTAACAACATATCCTCTTCGAAATATATTGCACACCCCCGAACAACTATCAAGTCCAAAATTTTGGCGGACTTCATGGCCAACTTTACGCCTGCCCTCGTACCCAAGGTAGAAAAAGAACTTCTACTAAAAACGGCCACATAATCGGGGGTGTGGACCTTATTCATCGACACTGCCTCGAATGTGAAAGGATCCGGGCTCGGCATAGTTCAGAAGACACCTGCAGGTGGAGTGATTAGACAATCTATAAAAACTACAAAGTTGACTAACAACGAAACCGAGTATGGGGCTATGATTGCAGGTCCTGAATTAGCCAAAGGCCTGGGAGCGAAAACCGTCGAAGCCAAATGTGATCCCTTCTGGTAGTAAACCAGGCAAACGGAAGCTTCGAGGTTCGAGAGGATAGGATGAAACGGTACCTAGACAAACTTCAAATCACTTTGCATCGTTTCAGAGAATGGACTATGGTCCACATACCTCGGGAGAAAAACAGGGAGGTTGACGCACTCGCAAACCCGGGGTCATCCGTTGAAGAAGATGACATACTCCCTGGGGTTGTTGTTCAGCTATTCAAATCGGTGATCAAAGAAGGACATGCCGAAATCAACTCCACCAGCCTGACATGGGATTGGAGAAGCAAATACATCGATTATTTGGTAAGTTGGAAGCTTCCCATGGATCCAAAAGAATCAAGGGCCCTTCGAACCAGAGCAGCCCAATTTTTACTCAACGAGAATGGAGCTCTGTACGGGAGAATCTTCGATGGGCCCCTGGCAGTGTGCTTGGGACCAGGAGACACTTATTACGTGCTCCAAGAAATCCACGAGGGCACCTGCGAAAATTACTCTGGTGACGATTCTTTAATTCAAAAGGTGATCAGAGCAGGTTACTACTGGGACAGCATGGAAAGGGACATCAAAGGGTTCCTCCGAAAATGCGACAAATGTCAAAGATTTGCACCAAATGATCCACCAACCCGGTGAACAGATGCATTCGTTCTTATCACCATGGCCATTCATGAAATGAGGCCATGACTACGGCCCGCGAACTATTAGACGAGAAGCTTCGCTGGTCCGGATGGCCGCCCAACAACAAAGAATCGAAAGATATTATAACCGAAGAGCAAACCTCCGACATTTCGGAACCAGGGACTTAGTCCTAAGGAAAGTCACCTAAATCACTCAAAACCCTAATGAAGGGAAGCTAGGCCTGAGCTGGGAAGGACCGTACCGCATCTTCGGAGTAATCGACAAAGGGTCCTACAAGCTCGGCACCGTGGAAGGCGAGCAACTTCCAAAACATTGGAACATATCGATGCTTAAGCGCTATTATTGCTACGGTACAATCCTCTCCCTCTTTCCTTCAAGTTTTACACTAACCGAATGCGCAGGTATGCGATTAAAAGGAATCAAAGCACCCTCCAGCTCGAAGGCCTTAGGTTTTAAAGCATACATTGCGCTCTTTTTCCCTCGCGTCGGATTTTATCCCAAAATGGGTTTTACCGGCGAGGTTTTTAACGAGGCAACATCCATATGCTACCTAAGGAGAACTCACCGAGTATTCATGGCTTCTCTTAGATCAACCTCAAATACTGAGGGGCATCCCTCCAGGAGATCACTGGAATATGCCAAAGAGGGTCTCGACGGGAGAATGGTGTATCGGACCAAACGGTCGAATGAACCATGTCCGCATAGAATAATCGAACCCTCGATGGTAAAACCATGTATACTTGTACCAAGTAATCAGTGAAGTACCTTTTATCATCGAAACATTTCGCACATCAAAGAAGTTTGCTATTTTCACAAAAGACAGCCCCAGGGCCAAAAATTTATCAAGCACTCAGGAATTGTCCTCGACAGTCACTCCATCGAGTCGCCAAAAAATCAAAGCCATAAGACCTCAGGGCAGGTAACTTCAAGCTCATAAGCCCTCCTCGAGGCAATATCAGCTCCGACTCGGGGACTATCCCCGATTGTCGGCTCATCGAGC
This sequence comes from Nicotiana knightiana, assembly GCA_005239525.1. Taxonomy (NCBI): domain Eukaryota; kingdom Viridiplantae; phylum Streptophyta; class Magnoliopsida; order Solanales; family Solanaceae; genus Nicotiana; species Nicotiana knightiana. Next base: position 39,188 of record ML402049.1, on the reverse strand, counting down.
TACCTAACTCAAAGCCGTAAGACCTTAGGGTAGGTAACTTCGAGCTCATAAGCCATCCACGAGGCAATATCAACTGCGTGAGCCCCCATGGGGAAATATCAACTCTAACTCAAGGACTGACCTCCACAGTCGACTCATAGTCGTAAGACCTCAGGGCTGGCAACTTCAAACTCGTAAGTCCTCCATGAGGCAACATCAAAATTGTAAGACCTCAAGCAAGGCATGTACAAACTTGTAAGACCTTAAACAAAAGGCATAACCCCCATATCAAAGTCAAGGTTATATATCGAACTTGTAAGACCCAAAAGGCATACCCTCGATATGGATGACGTGGCTATCTCACTCGGGGATTAAAAGGCTCCGACCAAACTAACGCGACTCGGAGACGTCCGACTGTTGCGACAAAATCACAGGCCTCCAATTACTTCGAAAAACTTCGAAAAAAAAATCGGTTAAAGGTTGTGCCGACCTAAAGCGTAAGAGCCCAAGTTGCCAGCAACATCAAAGGTCATACCGACCTAAAGCGTAAGAGCCCAAGTCGTCAGTTAGTCGTATCGACCTTACGTGTAAGAGCCCAAGTCGCCAACTACAGGTCATACCAACCCAAAGCGCCTCAGAGCCGATTTAAAAACCTGAGGGCCATTGAGCTCGAGTCGAAACCCGATTTAGATACTAAGCCCGATACGGTTAACTAAAGCGCCTCAGGGCCAAAAAATCATAAGAGCCCGAGTCGCTCGCTACATTAAAAGTCATATTGAACTTACGCGTAAGAGCCCAAGTCTCCAGCTACGGGTCATACCAACCCAAACTGCCTCAGGGCCAATTTAAAAACCTAAGGGCCGTTGAGCTCGAGTCGAAACCCGATTCAGAGACTAAGCCCGATATTGTTAACTAAGACACCTCAGGGCCAAAACAGGGTAGGTTCCCAATTGCCTGCTACATTAAAAGTCGTATCGACCTTACGCGTAAGAGCCCAAGTCGCCAGCTACAGGTCATACCGACCGAAAGCGCCTTAGGTCCGATATAAAAACCTGAGGGCCATTGAGCTCGAGTCGAAACCCGATTCGAAGACTAAGCCCGATACGGTTACCTAAAGTGCCTCAGGGCCAAAAAAACGTAAGAGCTCGACTAGCCCGAAACATTAAAAGCCGTATCGACCTTACGCGTAAGAGGCCAAGTCACCAGCTATAGGTCATACCGAACCAAAGCGCCTCAGGGCCGATTTAAAAACCTGAGGGCCATTGAACTCGAGTCGAAACCCGATTCGGAGACTAAGCCAGATACGGTTAACTAAAGCGCCTTAGGACCAAAAAAGCGTAAGAGCTCGACTAGCCCGCTACATTAAAAATCATATCGACCTTACGCGTAAGAGGCCAAGTCACCAGCTACAGGTCATACCGACCCAAAGCGCCTTAGGGTCGATTTAAAAACCCGAGGGCCGTTGAGCTCGAGTCGAAACCCGATTCGGAGACTAAGCCCGATACGGTTAACTAAAGTGCCTCAGGGCCAAAAAAGCATAAGAGCCCGAGTCGCTCGCTACATTAAAAGTCGTATCGACCTTACGCGTAAGAGCCCAAGTCGCCAGCTACGGGTCATATCGACCCAAAGCGCCTCAGGGCCGATTTAAAAACCTGAGGGCCGTTGAGCTTGAGTCGAAACCCGATTCGGAGACTAAGCCCGATACGGTTGACTAAAGCACCTCAGGGCCAAAAAAGCGTAGGAGCCCGAGTCGCCCGCTACATTAAAAGTCGTATCAACCTTACGTGTAAGAGCCCAAGTCGCCAGCTGCAGGTCATACCGAGCCAAAGCGCCTCAAGGCCGATTTAAAAACCTGAGGGCCATTGAGCTCGAGTCGAAACCCGATTCGAAGACTAAGCCCGATACGGTTAACTAAAGCGCCTCATAGCCAAAAAAGCGTAAGAGCTCGACTAGCCCGCTATATTAAAAGCCGTATCGACCTTACGCGTAAGAGGCCAAGTCACCAGCTACAGGTCATACCGACCCAAAGCGCCTAAGGGTCGATTTAAAAACCTGAGGGCCGTTGAGCTCGAGTCGAAACCCGATTCAGAGACTAAGCCCGATACGGTTAACTAAAGCGCCTCAGGGCCTAAAAAGCATAAGAGCCCGAGTCGCTCACTACATTTAAATTCGTATCGACCTTACGCGTAAGAGCCCAAGTCGCCAGCTACGGGTCATACCGACCCAAAGCGCCTCAGGGCCGATTTAAAAAACTGAGGGCCGTTGAGCTCGAGCTGAAACCCGATTCGGAGACTAAGCCCGATACGGTTAACTAAGGCACCTCAGGGCCAAAAAAGTGTAAGAGCCCGAGTCGCCCGCTACATTAAAATTCATATCGACCTTACGCGTAAGAGCCCAAGTCGCCAGCTACAAGTCATACCGACCCAAAGCGCCTCAAGGCCGATTTAAAAACCTGAGGGCCGTTGAGCTTGAGTCGAAACCCGATTCAAAGACTAAGCCCAATACGGTTAACTAAAGAGCCTCGGGGCCAAAAAAGCGTAAGAGCTCGACTAGCCCGCTACATTAAAAGTCGTATCGACCTTACGCGTAAGAGGCCAAGTCTCCAGCTACAGGTCATACCGACCCAAAGCGCCTCAGGGCCGATTTAAAAACCCGAGGGTCGTTGAGCTCGAGTCGAAACCCGATTCGGAGACTAAGCCCAATACGATTAACTAAAGCGCCTCAGGGACAAAAAAGCGTAAGAACCCGAGTCGCTCCCTACACTAAAAGTCGTATCGACCTTACGTGTAAGAGCCCAAGTCGCCAGCTACATGTCATACCGACCCAAAGCACCTCAGGGCCGATTTAAAAACCTGAGGGACATTGAGCTTGAGACTATGCGCGATACGGTTAACTAAAGCACCTCAGGCCAAAAAAGCGTAAGAGCTCGAGTTGCCCGCTACATTAAAAGTCGTATCGACCAAATGTGTAAGAGCCCAAGTCGCCAGCTACACCGAAGGTCGTACCGACCTAAAGCGTAAGAGCCCGAGTCGCTGGCTTAAGAAGCCTTAGGGACAATTTATAACCCCAAGGCTTTCATCTCAAAGTCCAATTCATCAGGCTGACTATCGACAAGCAAATCAAACCAAAGAATCTTTCATATATATATATATATATATATATATATATATGCATTACACAAATATATATATATATATATATATATATATATATATGCATTACAAATACATATTTACAACACTCCCGCAGGATCCTTATGCAAATAACAAAGCAAAAAATCTGGTCTACTCTCGCGACCAACTCCCTCAAAGGCCCCTCGGACCAGCTCCCACAGCGACCTTCAAATATCAGCATCAACTCAAGAAGAAAGGAAAAACTTGGAATTGGTCTCATCCGCCTCAGCCAACTGTATCTCTTCTGAGAGGTCAAAGCCCCTAGCATGTATCTATTTGAGGGTGTCCCTCCCAGACTTGCATCGGGCATATTCATCGCCCCTCCTCTCAGCTCGGCCCGAGCATCGGCATCATCTTTCAAATAAACGGCCACCTTTCTATTGGCCTTCCCTCGAACTTCTCTAGCTTCAGCCCGAGCGACCACGACCTCATCCTTCCTATCTAGAAGACCAGTCTCGAGCTTGGCAATCCTGCTCAACTAAATTCAGTTGTTTTCTCGGGCATTATGAAGTCATATCTCGAGGGCAGCAGCCTTGGCCAAAGCATTCCTTTGACTCGAGGACCGAGCCCCCTACGGTCAGCTATCGACTATCTCTGATCGCTCATCAAGAGCAAAAATCTAAGGGTTTATTTTAAAATCCAAAATTTTGGACCAATTATCAACATGCATCACAGTTTATTCCAAAAAGCAAAGAAAATACCATAAATAACAAAGAGCATAGGCCTTTATATATAGTGAAGGTTCACAAAGGTGTATTTACAAGGCTCATGCATGGGGCCCTTACACAAAGGAGAGAACGAATAAAAACCTAATCTACCTTCTTTGAGATCTAGTATGTCGTTGTTATCAAGGACTTCGTCTTCTCCCCCCCCCCCTCCACCCGGGGACTTTGCCTTCATCAACCCTCGGGACTAGCATCCTCACCAGCTCTTTTTTCTTCGTCTTCAACATCGGAGTCATCGTCGGTGGAGAGGAGGAACTTGGCATCAATCTCGTCTTCCTTAGCCTGCTCTATCTCTTCTGAGAAGCCAAAGACTTTATCATGAATCTCCTCGAGGGTCTCCCTCCGAGATTTGCATCGGGCATTCTCATTGCTTATTCGCTTTCTATTGAAAGTCTCCCCCTCAACTCCTTTTGAGCATCGATAGCATCTTTAAGATGGTGCCCATTCCCTTCGGCATATTTCCCAACGTCTCGCAAATGGATTCCCGGACCAAGAACAGTTTTGGCTACGGTTTTTCCAGTATCACAACAAGGCATGCCGCCCCCTAAATTAGGAAAGCACTCAAGAACTTCAAGTAGGAAGATATTAAGACCCCCACAGGAAATTTCACCTAAAAAATATAACATAAGTGGAAAGTTACTTGGACTCGGATTCAGGGAAAAGAAGAATTGGTAAAGTATTTTCCAACATCGAGATTTATCTGCGACACGAGGGAATATCTTCGAGTTATCTTCTCTTCGCCAAGGAATGTCCCGACCGGCTCTATAGATAGCTATATCTCCTTCAGATAAAGGGATCTTCCTTTTACCGCTTCCTCCCAACGGAAATCAACCTATGCCTTTTCAATATCGATCACTGGACCAACATATCAAGGCGTGGGCTCATGTCGGTCCGCTACCAATGAAGACTTATCAGCCTCAAAATCAGATAATGTTTCATAGGATCCAAGGAGGCACCCCTCAACGCGATGGGGAACTGCCTTTTCGCTCTTAGAAGAGCATGGAGAAAAAGGGATTTTCTCTTTTTGAGGGACTGTCTTAGAAGTTTTGACCACGACTGTGTTTACATTTCAGAATAAGAAGAAGAAAACCGGCGAAGAGATGAAAGCAAAAGCTGCTAAGTAGAGGTTTAAAGATGTTGCAAAGGGTGAAAATTTGAAAAAAGAAGGGTTGGAATATTTATAGAGGTTTTTTCCAAGCGTGTTGGAGAAGTTGAAAGGGCGGCAAATAGTGGTTCAGGGGCTTTTCGAGAACCATGCTCTATGCAACCTTTCTGTCACATCAGCTGATGACCTCATGTGACTGACGTCATGATGAAGATATCGAAGAGCCAAGAATTAAAGACTGTTCCTTATCATTTCATTCTAAGAAATGCAGGGACTATCTGTATACGGCTAAAATCGGAGAGCCCGATCTTACGGTCATTCCGACACTTAGAAAGCTCGAAGGCTCGATTTTTGGTGTAAAGGGGCATATCGGAGGTCCTCGACCTTGAGACAATCCATATCGAAGGTCCTCGACCTCGAGGCTTTTGGTTAAGGTAGGGAAAAATTTTGGTTAGAGTGACTCAAAACCTCCCTAAGCACTATAATTTTTCAACAATCAAAGTATGCTTCCTTCAAGAACTTTTCCACCCTTTCTTCATTTTTCATTTCATCACCTAGTCTTCCATTTATTCACAATTCCTTATTTTTCCTTCCTTTTACTTCTTTCTTACTCATTTTTTTTAAATCAAGGAAGGTTTCACTATATTGTTTTTTTTTGTTTACCTTTCACCCTTTAAGCAACTTTCACATCACAACTTTTCCAAAAATTCACCCCCAAACTTAGGCTTTTAGCCTATGTTTACACTTTCAAAGTCCTTAGGGAGGTGGGATGCCAAAAGATAGAACCATTAACAACAAAGGCTTAAAGCATGTAACATGGTTGCCAAAGAAAAAGTTTAAAGGATCAAAAGGGGTTGACTAGGGAAAATATGCAAGGGTAGGAAATATAAGGCATAATAACGATCCAAGGAAGGCCTAACATCATTTTTTGAGCCAAGTTAGTCTAGGATTTCGCCTTGAAGCACATTCTGGGTATGTTCTAGACTACAAATAGTGCAAAAGAAATCACAATAAATCTCACCACACATGGCACATGAAAACTCGAGTGGAATACAAATCCAAAATCCAATTAAAACCAATGAACTCAAAGAAGTCACATATAGCCTAAGAGACTATTTAATGAATCAAATTAAAGAGCCAAAAATTAAGTCTAAAAGGCATGACAATGATCTTTACTTCAATCATTTTTCTTTTTCAAAGATCAAAAATTTGTATGCCTAGGTTTAAATCACGTTACCAAGCAAACTACAAATTGGCCAATGGGCACAAATCACAACCCATACCACTTATTCTCCTAAATTAATAATAATTATATCTAAACTACAAGGCTAATTCCCTTAAGAAAGTCCCCTAGTTATCCATCATCAGAAAAAGTCGACATAATAATTTACCAAAACTACCCGGTTCAAAGAAAAATTGACATCCTCGAAAAAAGAACCGTGGTGTAAGAAAACCAAGTATATTGCCTATAAAATAATATTAAAAAAATTAGAAAGCTAGTACATATGCAGTAAATAAAGCATACTATTTAAAAAATAAAGAAGTTAGTAAACATCAAGTAAATAAAACATACTACATATAAAAAAATCAAGGAAGCTAGTAAACATACTAATATAACACATCACATGAAACAAAATATCAATCTACCATATCAACAGTTATATAAAAAGCCACCCCCAATTAGAAATGTTGAAATGTCCTCAATGAAACTAAATAAAATAGAGAAAATTGTGGAAAGTGATCCCTGAATACTGCATCAAGTGATTTCCTCGCTATCAGACTCCTCCTCTTCCTTTTCCTCGGACCAGTGAACCGAAGAATCACCATCATCTTCTAGCTCGGTCAATGGCACTGACTCTTGAGGCTTTAGAACTTTCTATAGCCCCTTCACACCCTTCCACCTACAGGTGAAGAATTTCTCTCTTTATCTCCCTCTTCTTCATCCTGGTGTGTGCATTTGCTAGTTTGGCATGAGAAGTACTCAAAGTACCGTGTGCTATATCCAAATCAGTGTATGCTTTCTCCAGCTTCTTAAAGTGATCCCCATGCCTCTTCTGATCATCAATATACTTTTGAAATTCTTTCTTTGAAATGCATACAGAGTGTCCCTCAGATGTTTATGCAGGTCCCTGTGGAAGGCCAGCTACCAGGTCGCGAATCTGCCGTATTTTCTCAGAAAGCATAGCAAATGGTCCTCCTGCAGAAGATGATGGCGGGCTACCCTAGTCGGTCTGAGAAGAAGATCCCAACTTTCTTTTTTTCTTTTCACGGCACCACTCTCTCCTCTTTTCTTCAATGGAGCAATAGGCTTTCCCTAATCTATCCACTTGTCTTCCGGATCCTCCTCAACCCCTGCAAGTTGGAACAGCTCAGTGATAAGAGATGGGAACATCAATGATTGACCATCATGCCTCCGATAATCCCTCAGCTCATTGAGGAAAATCGCACCAACATTGAGCTGGATATCATCAAGAATGGAACCGATCATTTGAGATCTTCTATCGGTACATTCCATATATTCTCCGCAGGGGAGATGCAGCTGCATCCGATGGCCAGCCATATCCTTGCTTTTGCAGTGAATTCTTTGGATGTGATCCCTTTCTTTTCAGTTTCCCATGGAACATCCGTCCGGGAAAAATTTGGGGGCCAACCACTCTCCTGAGGCACAATCTTTCTCACGGAATGGTGCCATGTCATGGTCCTGCAGGTGATAGATTCGATTCATAGCTTCAACTCTGAAATTCACCATCTTGCCCCTATCATCATGATTGGATTTCTTAAACTGACGGCTGGGAGATTCGCATAAAACTCCCTCACCCATTGCTCATTTTCTCTGAAAGGTTGAGGGACAAAACAGGTCCATCCCATGTCTAATATATCACTTTCTAGGAGAAACTTCTTCTTAATCAAGTCGGCATAGTACCGTTCCTGGCAATCCAATAATAAGAACCGGTATTGGTCATAGTTGTCCTCAACTTCCAAAGGGTTGTCATGTGCGAATTCGTCGGAGTTAGAGCTCATTTTAAGCTTATGGTACCTGTAAACAAAGTATTGGATTGAAAATGTGGTATGTCTATGAAAGATATTGCAAAATGAGTCAAATATGCCAAAGAAATGATTGGACAGTCGAAACTCAGTCTTAGAATATTATTTTAGATTTTCAGTTTAGGAGAAGTTTGCTCTCTGATGTCGCAATTGTGACAATTTCCTCGCAATAGCGAAGGCAACAGACTTTTCCATTGTTCACAATTGCGAGCTCATATTCCCAAATACGAAGGGTTGTCAGACCTGACTGTTTTTGCAACTGTGATCACCTATTTGCAAACGCGAAGCTCGCAAATGCGAAGAGGCCATCACAATTGTGATCTTGTCGTCCCCAGCCACCACTTCTTACAAAACAGTCCCAAGCCCCAAAATATTTTGACAAAAGCACACTTTTAGAGTACCTAATTATTTTTTAGGCATAAATTCATGCAATAAACTTCACAAACAGCCACGAATAAAATTAATTTCAATGACGCAGCCAAGAATTTCATTCGTGCCTTTCATCGAACACATTGAAGGCACAAAACTTGTTTCACAATTTAACAAGCTATGGGTACTCAGACTTCCCCATTTTTTAAGCAAAGAAATAATCTCACACTCTCGGCCAATCCTCACCCCAGAAGTAACAACAACATTTAACATAGAAGAGAAGGGTCAATTTGAACCCTAGCTTTAGAGCACAAGGAGAGAAGAAGAAGAAGATGATGATGATGATGATGTTATAGGACATAAAGAGCACAAAATTAAGATTTCGTACCTGGATTCTTGATCTTAGGAGTTAGAATAAGGGAGTTTCAAAGTTGTGAGAGTGAGGAAGATGAAGGTCGTTTAATTTTTGAGAGCCCCAAATTTTTTCTAACTTTTGTCCAAAATGAAACAAAGTTACCCGTTTAAGACCTTTGATGTCGCAACTGCGACCGCATCCTCGCAATTGCGAATATCAAAAATTCAGCAAAGGTCGCAATTGCGACAGTTTCTTCGTATTTGCGACCAATCAGGGTTTCGCAAATGCGAATCTATGTTCGCAAATGTGATAACTGAGGCCTGGACTGTTATTTCTTCATTTCTCAATCTCCTTGCTTGTTGTCCCAAACACTTCCAAACTTACTGAAACATGGTAGAATGATCAAAAATAATAAAATAAACTATTCTAAAGAAAATTTGAAAAAAAAAAATAAAATTTTAAAAATGACAAAGAAAATGAAAATGATGGGTTGCCTCCCACCAAGCGTCGCATTTAACGTCACGGCACGATGCAGACCAAATTTACCACTTTTCTCTCCACTTGGAGGATATGAATTGGGCACTTAACTTTGAATCAATCTTGTGACCACGAGCGGTAGGGGGTGGAAAGTATATGATCAAGCCAAATGCCATTTGCTTCATTTTGCATTTCTTGGTTTTCATGTGAGGAATGTCATTTTGCCTTCATGTACCTTCAAATTTTAAGATGTATGGCCCTTACCTCTCCTCTTTGCAATCCCTCATTGACTCGTGTAGTTCAATTTCGATATCACCACACAATTCCAATGTTGAGAAATTCTTGGAATGTGACATCAAGCCTCCAAATTGCAATTCTTTCCGGATTTTGACATTCTCTTGGTCCCCCGAACTAGAGTCAAATTCAACCATATTTTCAACTACACTGGTTGACTCTAATTCCATATATTTATTGGCATAACTAACAAGCATGGAGTCGGTGGATTTTCAGTTCTTGATTCCTCAAGATAAAGCTCACTTTCTTCCTCGAAGTTGGACTCTTCTTGATCTCTTTCCACAGTCTCAAGTTGATGAGCATTGTGAGCCTCAACCAATAATTTCATTTGATCTTCCAAAGTGCAGATAGTCTCATCATTTTGATTTAGCGCTTATTTTAGGTCCTCCAGTGCCAAGTTTTGCTTCTCCTCATTTTCAATAATGGCCTCTAACATGAGCATCATCCTCTCATTTTGAGCATTGAGAGTTCTTCTTGATTTGAATCAAGTGCCAAAGAAGGATTTTCGGCTTCAACCTCTAAGGAAGGTTCTTGGCTATCACTCACTTGAGAGGATTTTTGAACCTCTAAAGCTTCAAGCATTCCTCCCATTTGTAAGTTCAACCTTTCAAGCGCCAAATCATTTTGGAGACTATTTTCCAAAAGCTCCTCCAAGGCATTTTGCTCTTTGTTTCCTCATTCAAGTAGGCATTCCACCATGAGCTTGAACTATCCATTTTGACCATTCTAAATTTCTTTCACTTCCATATCCCTATACTTGTCATCACAAAAATTAGAATCATCATAGCGGGAGTTAGGGTAAGGGAAGGACAAATAAGTACAATTATCCCAATGGCCATTTTGACCACCACAATTATCATATATACTCTCATGAGTTTGAGATTGTGCACACAATCCGTCCCTGGGAGAATTTAACCAATTTTTCCCTGAGTGTGGTCCTCCACAATAGGGACAAGGGTCATCAAAGTATGAACAACTACCATCCGAGCAATTTTCATTACATGATATAATTTTTCAAATTTCAAAAATAAACCAGAAACAATCAAGAAAATAACAAGAAAAATAAACAAAGATAAGAAAATAATTACACAAATATTCACAAAAGTAAGAAAATAATTACACAAATATTCACAAATTTGGACCAAAGCACATACACTTACTTCTCAAACAACCTAAATACGCCAAATTATTCCCCGACAATGGCGCTAATTTTGATAACGTCCAAATCCACTACTAAAAAGTAAATGGACACAGTCACATGCAATATAATAGACCCAACAATGAGTCGGGGTCGAATCCCACAGAGAAATATTTGTAGGCGTTTAGACGTGTAAGAGAATTATCACTTGTTATGCTAAGCCAAACACTTAGAAAGAGTTTTTGAAAATATTTATGTCTAAATGCAAAAATATAAACTAACCTAGAAAGAAAGTAAAATAATCAATGGCTACAAGCATGGATACACGGGGAATTACACTCAAGTATCCAATGTATTTCACAATTTTACAAATTTGAGCGAGTTTATATTAATTAGTCTGCCCACGGTAAACGCTAGGTAGCCAAGTGCGGAGCGGATAACTGCTGAAAGCATCTAAGTAGTAAGCCCACCCCAAGATGAGTGCTCTACAAAAATGTTTTTAGAAGGTTAAAAGGTCCGTTGAGCGCCTCAAGGCTATGTCATAATATATTCGAACACTTGCCCCGGATCGACTTCCAGATCATAATTGAGTTGATTGATCACCAATTTAATATCTTCGGGGAGCTAGGTAGAAGGAAAAGAGGCTCCTAGCTAAAGGTAGCTTGTCTCACCCAGGAGGTGAGAAGAGTTGAGAACAAAGTGGCGAACGGGTGCGTAACAATAAGTTGATCTATTTTACCGAGAAGGTATACGGTTCGATTCCGTATAGCCCTATAAAAATGAAAAATGTAAAATCTCGAATAGCGATCCTGAATTCAAGTTGATTCTATTTCGACTCTTCCTCAGAGATAGACGATCAAACAATTCCCAAGCGGAAAGGATCCAATGAATTCAAAATAATTGAACGAGGAGCCTCCCTTACATGCCTCATTTCAGAGGGAACCTCAAAGTGGCTTTATTCATTATATTCCATCCTGTCGAAGTGCTCTTTTTTGGAACTGCCATTTATAAAGTAAAAAATTACTCATTGTTATAGTTGGATGTGAAAGACATCTATTGTTCAAAATGAATTCTTTTACTACTATTTATTTTCGAGCTAATAGTGTCATCCGTTTTTCTCTTAATGGGAGTTTTGGGTGTTGCTTTATATGGTTCTAATGAACCAACATTAAATCTTGAAACATCAGTTAATCAGTCATATCCTATGGTTTTAGAAATAATATTCTATATTAAATTTTTTATTGCTTTTGCTGCTAAATCGCCCATTATCCCCCTACACACATGGTTACCAGATACCCGTAGAAAAGAGGTCTTCTTTATTTTTCTTGATATTCTTGGCTCTTCTGAGCCCTTCCTTTACTTTAGATAAAGAAATAGGATCCATTAATATTAATCTAATCCAATTAGAATGCTTGGTACTTTATAGTTGTACATAAGCAAAGTATTGAAAATCGTATTTACTCTTTCTATTTCTAACCATCGGGGAGATTCATCCTATATTATTCCTAGATTATTCCAGCAAATAGCAGAATCTTGGTTAGGGAACTATACTACCGACCTACCCAATTTTGGAAACGTGTAAGAATTCTTGAAAGGAAAAGAGATGTAACTTCAGCTCCTTCGGAATCGGTAGTCAATCCTATTTCCGATAGGGGCAGTTGACAAGAGTAATAATCTATATTAGCTTCTTCTGAAAACTAACAAGACATCCTAACTGAGTTATCCCTAAAACAATTAAGAAATTAAGCACACTCGAATATGACTACAAGTAGTTCAATTCTATCCCGAGGTAGAATCTATAAAGTGAGGGTTAACGCCTCAAGTTCTTGTTAATTAAGCTCTCCCAACCCCAAATTATCTTTCCCAAAATTAATTCAAAGTAAATGGTTGAGTCCTAGGGTTAGCTAATCCTTTTGGAAACATTAAAGAATAAGAATAATTAAAGAAATAATAACTCACTTCAATATAAATAAAATTCATTCAGTACATAAGCACAACAGATATTTAATCAACACGTTACATATGAATATTTCCATAAAGAAGATTCAAGTGTTGGAAAAATACTACACACTTAGATATTCAATACAAAGCAAGGAAATAAAGAAATGAGCATAAATGAGTAAGACATTCTCAACCAAAAACTTAAAATCTTCAAGACAAGTGCGTGTGAAAGAACCCAAGCTCCAAAACTTGTGTTCTCTTGTCAAGATATGTCAAAGATATCCAGAGATTGACCAAAGATATTTTATAAATGAGCTTGATCGGGTATTTGTGGGTTTGGATCAAAAACTGTGAAACGACAGAAGTGCCTAGAACTGAAGCGCGATCTTCACATTTACGAAGCTATGTTCGCATTTGCGAACCTTGACTTTCCTGTTGACTATCGCATTTTTTGTTAAGGACTCCGCATTTGTGACGATTTACTGTCTGGTTTGTCTTCGCATTTGCGGACCTTATTTCGCATTTGCGAACATTGTTTGACTCAGTTGGGTTCGCAATTGCGATTCACATGTTCGCATTTACGAACATTGACTTTCTTGGTTGACTTTGCAATTGCGAGCTACTGCTCGCATTTGCCACCCCTGAGACCAATTTCTAGATTTCTGCTTTGAGCCCTTTTATGACTTGTTTTTCCTTGGTTTCATCCCGATCGCTTCTAAATCACATAAAACTTGTAAAATAGAAGTAAACGACATTAAACGCACTATTTTATCAGTCAAACATAACAAAAAATAAATTACCAACTTATCACTTTGCTCCTGGTGTTAAGTAGGTATACATCTGGGGTTGACTCCAAATTGCAAAGAAAATCTTGTGGAGAAATACGAATTTCAGGTTCTTGCCAATTCTTGGTATTTTTTGTAAGTGACTCTGTCTCTCTTCGTTTGCTTGCTGCAGTTAGAGGGATCCAAGTAGTCTGCAAATACTTTTGGTGCTTTCGTGCTATTTACTCGTTCTTTGTGCTTGATGATTTCGTCCTCACTTAAACTTACACTATTTCACCTTATGAATTTTCAAGTTTTCTGCCAATTCAGTTCCTTTTTTTTGTTTTTCTTTTAATTCTTCTGTCTGTCCTTCGTTTAATTGTTGCACTTAGGACGGACAATAGTAATTTATAAGCTTTTGGTGCTTTCATGCCACTCATAGTCTTCTAGATAGTTTCATATTTCCTTAAGGTTAGTTTTCTATGACAACTTTGCGTTGGCAAATTTTCTAATAATCAAACCAATCCAGTTAATTTAATTATTTTCACATTATAGATATGTGAATGCAGTGAAATTAACTAAACTGAGATTTGTGTATATATTGCATTCGTAGAAATTACAAATAAGTTCGGTATAACTTCATAAAGAAAGAAACCTCTCGTGGAATGACACGGTCAGTGATGATTTTTATATAGACAAGCTTAAATTGTTTGGTATTGAGACATAGTTATTGGTGGGATGATACAGAGACTCCTAAGGGGCTGGTCTTTAAATATTATCTCTATTTTTTAATATATTTATAAAATAACTTTGGGACCCGCGCAACTCTTCAGGAATTTCTCTACTGGATCGTTAGAGTTTATGCTATAATTATTTTACTTATATTGTTAATTGCTTACAAACCCTACCCGATGACATAATTTTATGTTTGTTCAATTGTTCACTAAACTTACAATATTGGCATAACTTTGTATTATCTGTATTCAGCTTATCTGTTAAATTATTCATCAAAGTCTACCCAGTTGACATGCTTTTGTGATTATTCAATTGTTCATCAAACTCTACTAGATTAGCAAAAAAATTTATTATCTGCATTTAACCTTTTTTTTAAATTATTCATCAAAGTTTACTCAACTAACATAATTTTTTGTGTTGTTTAGAAATATGTTCTTTGAATTTAACTTTGATTGAACCACCCCAGATCTGCTCCAAATGATCTCTTTGAAACAAAACCTTCAATTACAAACACAAATGATTCTCAATCTCCAATTTAATCAAATAATATCAAATTAAAATGACCTAATTTGCCTTCTTCAACACTTTATGAGAACTAATTAAGCCTTTCAAACGGGCCGGGTTGATTAGTTTTCGGACGGCCCAGACCGGTTGAAACCCGAACCCGCCTGAACCGGTAGTTAGGGGGTCGGGTGGGCTGGGTTAGGGGGCTGGTCTGTTCACCTAAAAAGATCCGGTTAAACGGACCGGTCAAACCCCATCAACGAACATTATTGTAGAACCGGTTAACCGGCTAAGGCCGGTTTAACGGCTAGAATTCTGATTTTTTTAAAAGGTGTTATGATCGTTGGCAACGGTAAGCTGCATTTTGGTCGTTGCCCAACGGCTGGATTTGCAAAAATAGCCTTTTTTGGGCAATTTTTTTAAAAAAATAANCCCCCCCTTCATTTCTTCACTCATCTCTCATATTCTCAATTATCATTCTCTTATTCTTCAGCTAAAGTGCAAGCAACTATTTGGCTCTCATTTTTTTTGGAATTTAATTTATCATATTATTTATTATTTGAAGTTTGAATAATTGGTGCATTTTTGAATCCTTCTATTAAGATGTCTGATTGTCACCAATTAATCATGCTTTATATACTTATATGGAGATTTGACCAACTGAAACCCTAGATATATATTGTTGTATGAACAAGCTAAATGATTATTTACAACAATTATATAATTACTATGCAAATATAGTTGATGATGTTGCTCTTAATGTAGGCAATATTAATCCCATTATGCATTGTACTACTTCTACTACTATGGATGATGATGAAGGCTTTGATGGTTTTAATATTTGGTCTACATTTTTTACCACTCAAGCTAGTAGTAGGAACATTGATAAACTTCAATTCTGCTTGTAAAAGCAAAAAGAGCCTCGCACAAAGGAATTTTCACCATTGGGATGGTGGCATGAGAATGAAAAGTAATTTCCTGTTCTTTCCGCTGTGGCTCGGGACGTGTGTGTCAATTTCAACTGTTGCATCAGAGAGTGCATTTAGTCAAGCAAGACAACAATTTGGAGACACCCATCACTCATTAGGAAGCAATGCTTTGGAAGTTTTAGTATGTTTCAGAGATTGGATTAGATCAGAACGAAGAAATCAGGGACGTGAAGATGTTGATAGACCAGAGACGAGGAACTTGGAGATATATTGACACATGGTAATCCATCTGAATTTAACACTCAAAAGATGGCCAAGAAGTTCATATTGATTATGAAGAATTTACTAAGGCAATGCAAAACCGTTGAATTTACTCTTTTTCATTAATTTACTTGTTAAATGTAAACTTCAATTTGTAAGTTTGAAATTAAAAAAGCACTTGCAAATTATAAGTGCAATTTTTTTTCCATTTCATGTATGATTTTATTCTATTATCTTAAATTCTTAATGAAATATTCAAAATTTCAAATATAAAGATTTTAAAGCATTTGCATCCTTTTATTCAAACACTCTTTTTATAAGATTATTTTTTTATTTTTTATTTTTACTTCATATTAATATAAATTACGATAGTTATACAAAATACAAAAAAAAATAACGCTAACCCGGCCCGGCCCCTTGGACCCGTAACCCTGCCGGTTCATTTTTTATCCGGATGGACCTGGAACAGTTAAGCCCGATTTGGCGTAACCCGTAACTGGCCCGGATTGGAAACCGGCCGATTACCTTTTTTCCCAACCCGGCCCGACCCGACCCACCTGTTAAACACCCATAGAACCAACAATGGAGTTTTGAGATTTTTAAAGCAAATCAATACAGTATCATTGAAACTAAAAGTTTAAGTATAAATAATCAACACTCAAAGGATTTTAATAGTAAATAATTATGAACTTCAAACTTTTCAACCTCAAACAAGAATTATACGCTTTCAAAATTGAAAGAATTATGGTGTTCTTAGTGAAGAAGAGAAGGAGCTGAAGGGGCAAATATGTTATTTAGTACACAAGGAAAAGAGGCGGAATTCATTTATTAAATTACGGGGCCAGCCAATTTCTTTGTTGTTGTTGCATAATTTCACAACGAAAAAATCAGGATATTATAAATCCTGTAATACTCATTGTTTGGCGAAGAAACAAACACCCCGCGGGTGAACAATGCATATACAAATGTCACAACTACATCACAAGCATCCTCATCACGTTCAACCATTAACATACAGATGCACAATTAAGTAGAAGGGCAGTATAACAATTGATATCCTAAGAAAAGTTTATTGTTGATGTTTGCTCTTTGATGCAATAATTTGCAAAATGTTGTTTAAGTACGGTATTTGTGTATTTTAAAATGACATATCACAGCTACATCATGTAATAAATTTGTTTGGTCTGGGGATAAATTTTTAAAATCTTGCAAAAATGGAACTCCCGTTCAGTGTCAAGTTCTATTTATGTCACTCAAGTTTCCTCCCACGTAGCATAACGATTCTCGAGACTTTTATCAGCCATATAAATGTGAAAACAAACCCATTTCTGTTTAAAAAGTCCCGCCTTGTTTTTTACTTGTCGTTTACGGCACTAGTTATTCCATGTTATGAACTTGTAAGATTTATCTACAAGCTACACAACTGAATAACACATGAAAAAGAAACATATGTAGGTACATTTTAAGAGAACACATCAGGTTCATAGGGTTAAACATCTCAAAATGCAACCAGAAATTAGCATTGACAAAGAACTATATGAAGAATTTCTACATATGACTACCCCTTGTTGGCCGGCAGACATGGTTCCTTTTGCGAGCATGCTCTTGGTTATGGTGCTGTGTGCGACAAGCATATCCATACCAGCAGTCTTCTCTTTGAGCTACCTCTGAAGGTAAAAGCTGAGAGGAGACAAGAAACAAGTTACTCTATAGCGAGCTTGAGAAACGAATGACGAGTCAAATCCTACACTATAGAAGATTGAATTGGTGCGCGCTGCAGATAAAAACTTCTTTCGTATTTTGCTCAGCTTCTTAATAAAACTTTACAAGTAAAAGATGAAATAACGGATGAATCAACAAGGAAACTTACATTTGCTGTCATTGTAACTCTAAACCAGTACAATAGGAATGAAACTAACTTGTCATAGCACTCGCTGTACATAAAAAATAAAAAAGACAATCAGCGGGAAGAAATTGCTTCACTAAATGAAATCTCAATAATCTCAACATTTTCCCCAACTTCAAGTCAAATTGGAATCCATCAGGTGCCATACGACACGATTTCCAGAAATATAAAAATCCCAATGATAACTTTGTTAAATTATTCAATATATCCAAAAACATCTACTCACCTACAAGTATATGTACGGGAAGTTATCATCTCAGCATGATTCAAAGGCATCCTTGAGCGATCTGAAGGAAACAGAAGCACACATTATATAGCAGGACAATTCAATTTAAGGACGAATAAAGTGCTTTTTTCTTTCATAACTCAATAACTTCCTTCTAAGCTCATGCTGGTTTCTAATGACGACCATCTTCAAAGATATGATATATAGCAACCGATAGTCATTTTGGACTGATATATGTTTTTCACCTCCACTATTTCTTTCAATCATGTCAATAACGGACTTGATCCACCACCTATCTGATTGTTCAATATTCAAGTTGCCGATTATTTAAATGGAATAGGACAAGCATTAGGTCACCTATGACTAATAAGATACAGAAACTTAGAAACTAAGTGGAAATGCTACAAGTTGAATTCTAGCTTCAAGATATTTATTACTCTCTCCGTTTCAATGTATGTGAACCTGTTTGACTAGACACGGAGTTTAAGAAAAAATAAAGACTTTTGAAATTTGTGGTCCTAAACAAGTCAAAAAGGGGCCAGACTATTTGTGTGGTTATAAAAGCTTCTCATTAAGGGTAGAATTGTAAGTTTAAGCTAAATTGTTTTCAAATTTAGAGAGGGGTCATTCTTTTTGGAACGGACCAAAAAGGAAATAGGTTCACATAAACTGGAACGGAAGGAGTAAGTGTTAAACAAGGACCAAGTCAAAAGTTAAATAATGGGAAATGACAATGTTTCTTAGAATGGACAGAGCAAGTGCAATTCCTATATGTAATGCCCTTTGGAGTATTAAAGGGGACAAAGAGGAAGCAAGGACTAAGATGAATAGGAGCTCTAACTACTGCGCAATCAGGTTAAATCCTACTTTTAAGTAGGTAAACACACTGGAAAACAATCTTTATACTTGCTTCCATGAAGATAGTAAAATTCTCCAGACTGCCAATTTCTCAGTGTGTTTTTAACTCCTAAAGCTTCTGGGCTAGAGGCAGTAACTTTTTGTAGAGAGAGAGAGAGGGGAATATACAATAATGAATACCATAAAAGACAGGACGAAAAAGAAACTGATTCTCAAATTTCCAATGGTCAGATTACCTATCTCCCGCTTATCCAGCTTCAAAATCCAATCAGCTACCACATCCTGCAACGACCTTGTCATCTCTCTAATGCATCTTTCAGTGATCTATTAAAGGATCACACCTAAAGTTAGGAGACCTAGTACTTCGACTAAAGCATTGAGACTAATAACAATCTATCCAAAGAAACATAAAGAAACAAAGAAGCCATACATTTTGTTCATAATGATTCTTCTCATGTGCCAAGGAGGGCATTCTAGTAATTGTACGTTCAGCAATCTGCAGAAACATGTGCATCAATTTGACATATTCTATAAAAATCAAGAGTGTAAATGTAAATGCTGTAAGTAACCAAACAAAAGTATTACCATCATCAAGGAGAAAAACAAAATGGAAAAGGGAGAGAGCAATCAAATCAAGAAACAAGGAGAAGAAATATCAAATTATAGATCATGTCCTCAAGTTAACTTGGACGACGAGTACCACCTTTACCAATTCGGAGTTCTCCCTTTTTATGATTTTAGTGTCAAGGCCAACTTACCTCAACTATTCCACCAACTTTAAACTCTTTTAGCCACAGATGCCAGTCTTGGAGATAACATCAACCAAAACAAGAGGGGACAAAAGAGAGTATAAGGAGGAACGTGGTCATTTGAGTTTGCATGATTAAATTGAAAAAGCAGAAGAGAACGAGAGGTGACAAATCCATCAGAAAAGAGTTTCAGGATTATCTCCACCCAAAAGGAGAAAGAGGGTTATGGCACTAAAGAAATTACAAGGATAAGCAAGGATAAGAAATAATCACTGGGCTTTGCACCTATTCAGGTTGGCATTTCTTCGTAACTGTTAAAAATCAGTGCAATTTCATCTCTCAACCATTAGGCGCTTTGAATGTACAAAATTTTATTTTTTTTAGTAAACTCAAGCTCCCAGAACAATACAGGTGCCAGAGTAGGAACGCATCAAAGTCCTCTTATAGGCCATCAAAACAAATTTCTAAAAGTTCATTCCAACTATGTAACATACCAAGTTCAGTTGGATGATGACGCTCTAAACATTAAAGTTTTCTAATCAGTATAACCAAAACACAGTTTGCAATCAGAAAAGTACACCAGATTTAAGTAATTACAGGCTTGAAAGTTTCAGGACTGCAAAGTGGATGTAAATTACTTCCACTGACTCCTTGAGAACGCCAATAAGCAGCACAAAATGCTCGATCACATCCCAAACCTACAAAGCCAAAGCGCCTTAGGTCTCACACACTAAACACTTCAAAGAGGAACAGAAGCTTTGACATTTCCATTTAATGTGAAACGGGCACACACACAATCACAAAAAACACAGTTGAGGAAAAGATATTTCGGAACAAGAACATGAGCAAAGAGTTTGGAAGCATAGTTTACAGTGTTGTTGCACTCCAATGTTTAATCGAGAGGGCATCATTCCACCACATGCTTGACATTGAAGATGAACTGTGCTTTCATTGCACTGAAAACCTCCAAATTCAATGCCTGAACGTAAATTATTCAATGTTAGAAATTCAAAGTTCATAACCATTGAATTATTTTAGTTCAACTGTTGGAATACAGAATTAAAAACCATAATAAATTTAAAATCACACGAGAACAATATTAGATTATATCAAGCTTTACATGGGATATACATTTTTCCCAATAAGTTAAACAAGCACTTTTTCTGGACGAGTAAGTCAACACATTGCACTTTGTATCAGTTCCTATTGCAAATAACATCTAGATTGAGGAAAACGTAATTACCACACTGAGGGCATAAAGGCTCATCTGATGGAGAACGTTCCCTCTTCCGGCGACTCATTCTACTGCCGAGGACCTGCTACTAGGGGTTAGCATGTTTACCAAGTTTAAAAGAAAGCAAGTCGTCCAGCATTCATGATACTGACGATATAATAATATGTGATTAGCGTAATAATGACATGTTATACACACTCCTCTAAACTTGAAATGGAAGACAAACTCCTGAAAAAGCTAGGATACTGCAGTGCAAAACAATTACAATCATTTGATCACAAAGCAACAGTTCCTGACAAGTTAGTGTAAAGATATTTGGAAGCACAGGATCAACCATACAACTTTTGAAAACGACTACCTAAAAGCCATACAAAGTAGAACTGTTACAAAATTTCATGACATTTTGAAGACATGTCATAGTGATAAATTAAACTACTTAGCATACGACTTGGGAAAGAAATATCTATACAAAAAACCATACATAGTAGAACTGTAATCAAATCTAAGGAAATTCCAAAGGCATCTCATATGATAACTTAGACTACTTACAAGAGGTGATTTTATTGATGCACAGGAATCAAGCAGCATAACATCTTCACTCGAGCGTTTCAAGGAAGGATCCGCAAGCAGTATATCCTGCATAATCAGGGCATAAACTTTTCACAATGAATTATAACATGCATCTAATGCTTCCACAAAGAAAGGCTTAGGTCTGCTAAAAGCTCTTTAAGAGAAAAGGCAAAACAACATTAGAGAATTAAAACTTGAATTGGGTATGATTTATTTAAAAAGATTGATAAAACTAATCACCAACTTGAATAAATTAACTTAAAAGGAAATTTTTCCAACTAGAAATAAGGCAAAAATCAATTAATTTCACGTCTTACTTCCTCAATGTTATGCAAAAAATGGTTTCTTCCAACAAACTGTACAACTGCTCTGCACTGGGGACATAACACACTTGAACGCATCTCGTGAGACCTCCTTAGCCACTCTGAAAAGCATCCATTACTGGAAGATTGAAGAACAGAAATGATAGCACAACTAGTCAAGGATCAAAATTCATATGGTTTTTCAAACAGCTAAAAGATCAAACTCACTAACCAGAAATTGTGAAGGCAAGGTGCAGCTGTGACAACGTCATGCCAGATATTTAAGCAGATACAGCATTTTGCATACTCAACATCGAGAGAAATCTAGCAGAACAATAGGCCATGTCAGTAAGCATAAACGGATAATCATGAATAGAAACAGGTTTGCTAAGAGTTTAATTATTCACCTGCATATATCTGCGAGATTCCTCACTGGGCATCATTTCGAGTCGGTATTTCACAAAACCTAACAGCATTGAAGCATAATACTATAAGCCACACATTAAACCCATAAAATATGTCAATTCTAAGAAAATTCTGAGTTGAAACTTGGGTTGAGATTAAATTTCTTAAAATGATGAGTCGATATCTTCTTCATCAAACCCTCCTTATCCTAATAATCTATAGCTTGTAAGTTAATACAAACATCAAATATGACCAGCAAAGCAAAACATCTTTCAAATGTCAATACAGTTGAGGAACATAAAGGGTGCACACGTGCATGAAATGCTCTACGGCTAGAGTTGGGGTAGGAGGAGGATAGGCATTCTTATCTTTTTCTTGTTTCTTTTTACTTTTCTTCTTTTTTTATTTTTAATTGTTTAAAGAGGATGGGCATATATTGTACACAGTCTTCCCTTTATTTCTGGAAAGAAAAAAAAGAGGTTACTTCCACGCTTCAAAACCATGACCTATAAGTCACCAAAGTAGCAACTCTACCATTGCGCTAAGACTCGACTTGAAGAGGAACACCAAATTCAGTATTAGCTTACAATAATTGTATCTAAGCTGTTAGTACAACACTAACATATAACAAGAGATTAGTAGCAGGTTTAGGCTTCAAACTGCTCGTGGTGGAGCAGCATACGGTTAAAGATTTTCATTTCCTTTTATCTCCCGAAAAAATCACACCTAAGAGAGTACTACTGCAGGTAATAAAACAGGAAAAATAGACACCAAAGCAGGTAACGAAAATTGCATAAGACTAAAATTACAAAAGAGAATCTGATAACAAATAACACCCACCTTCATCACTGGGGCCAAGAGAAATTTCACTGCCACACTTAATTACAGCAACATGCTCATCCTGAACCACCGTCTCATCAACAACAATTGCTTTTGAACTACATTGGAGAAGTTGTAGATAGTCAACAGAGATACAACTTTGGTCGAGACAAAAAGCAAAATCTATTGTCCAAGACAAAGTTGCATAGAAAAAGCACCACCCCTGAAGCAACTGACTACATTGACAACTATTGAAGAGAATTATTCATTCTTAATCTGCTAGAGAAAAGCAGCATTCCACAAAATATCAATTAACAGATACAATAAAAGCAAACAAAAAAATTTCCTGATAAATCTGTAATATCGTTCATTGACCACCAAGCTAGAGCGAAGAATATGTTCCAAGCGAGTGACATAACCACAAGGCTACATGTTATCCCAATCATGACTTTCTCTTTAAATCAAAAGTTTATGGCACCAAAAAATCTCTTTGTACTACTTGTATTCCAGTCAGTACTATGATGGAGTTTCCTGTCTCTTTCATTCCAACTTAGCTGGAAAATATAAAGAATCATAGTTTTCCATAATGACTTTGTAGTTTTTACTCCTTGCTGCCTCCAGAATCCCAGATCGTGATAGTTTCTTCTACTCCTTCTGTTTCAAAAAGATTGGCACTATTTCCTTATTAGTCCGTTTCAAAAAGATTGACATCTTCCAATATTTCCTTAATAGAAGCATTTATAGCCACACAAATGTTATAGCAAGTTTAACACCACAAGTTCAATAATTTTACAGCCACACAAATATCATAGCTTATTTAAGATTACATAATCTTAAAAGTCTTCCATTCTTTATTAAAGTTTGTGCCAAGTCAAACTAGGTTAATCTTTTTGAAATAGGGGGAGTACTGTCTTTGGTGCTACCGATCAATATATCAATCAGTGAACACACAAAGATTCCATAGCTATGTAATAGTCAGTAAGTATCTTCTCTACTTTCTTTATACAAACAATATCAACTCATTACAATTTAACTTCTCTCCTTGAGTTGTGCTCCATCAGTATTGCATCCCTCATAGCACATCAAGTGAAAGAACAACCTTCTTTTGAATTTTGGTGCGCCACAGTATCTTTCGCGCCTCCCTCCAATCCCCATATCCAAATAATTCCTGGTAAATATGTGCACTGTCATATTCTACCCAGTGCACTCCACAATAAGCTAGTCGATCAGATAGAGGATTAATGATCTTTGCCCGTTGTTACTAAAGGTAGTTAAACCAACAACTTCAGGCCGTGTGATCAAGTATTTCTATTCGTACTCTGTGTAGGTTATGTAGATTTTGAGAAGAAGAAAAAGCTTTTTGTATTTCTCTTTCTGCATGTTTCTTACATCCCTAAACAAAGGTATTTATACACTGGGTCCTATGACTATTTTAGGAGGGAAATAATTTACAATCAATCGGATTAAAATCAAATCTCGTCAGAATCAATTATAATTAAGCCAATCAACAGAATCAAATATTTCTTAATAATAAAGGCAATAAACACTACCCTCAAGTTTTTGCAAAGATGTCGCACATGCCCAACTTACAAACCAGTGTATGAAAAGTCTAGACCCTTGGTAAACACATCAACTAGCTGCTTTTCAGATGACACATGAAACAGGGCCCAAGACACCACACTTAACTTTTTCTTTGATGAAGTATCGATCATTTTCAACCTGCTTTGTTTGGTCATGCTAGACTGGATTATCAGCTATGCTGATGGAGGCCTTGTTGTCACAATATAAGGAAAGTTTCTGCTTTTCAGAGAGTCTCAATTCCTCTAGTAATTTTAGTAAGCAAAGAAGTTCACAGACACCCTTGGCCATAGCTCTATATTCTGCTTCTGCACTTGACCTAGCAACTACACTTTGCTTCTTCCTTCTCCAAGTAACCAAATTCCCTCTTACGAGTGTACAGTAACCGGATGTAGATCTTCTATCATTTAAAGATCCAGCCCAATCTGCATCTGTATAGGTTTCTACCTGAAGGTGACCATGTTTGGAGAAAAGCATACCTTTGCCTGGAGCAGAATTCGGATATTGCAAAATGTGAAAGACGGCTTGCATATGAGGATCTCGGGGATCATGCATGAACTGACTCGTCAAATAAGCTATGTCAGGTTTAGTATGCGAATGATAAATGAGTCTTTTGACCAACCTCTGATACCTCTCCTTATCAACTAGCTCTACACCCCCTGTTTATAACTTGTGATTACTTTCAATGGGCGATTTTGTTGGTTTGCAGTCTGTCATACCAGTTTCTTTCAAGAGATCTTTAAATATACTTTCTTTGAGAAATAAAGATTCCTCTTGTTGATCTAGCAACCTCAATTTCCAAGATGTATTGTAATTTTCCAAGATCCTTGATCTCAAATCCCTGTGCCAATAGCTTCTTCTATCGGGTCATCTCCTCTTTGTCACCTCCTATCATTACTATGTCATCAACATAAACTATGAGAAGAGTGAGTTTACCCTTTTGATGTCTTATGAAGAGAGTATGATAAGTGTTGCTTTGTTGGTAGCCGAAGGAGATCATTGCTTTGCAGAATCTGTCAAACGAAGCTCTAGGGGACTACTTCAGTCCGTACATGACTTTCTTCAGTCTACACACCTTTCCTTTGTGTTCATTATCAAATTCATGAGGAATCTCCATATACACCTCTTCTTCTAAGTCTCCGCAAAGAAAAGCATTCTTCACAAACAGTTGTAAGTCCCAACCAAGATTAGCTGCACAAGATAAAAGAATCCTGATAGTGTTCGATTTTGCAACAGGGGCAAATGTCTCTTGATAATCCACTCCATAAGTCTGGGTGAATCCCTTAGCCACCAATCTTACTTTGAATCTTTCAATTGAGCCATCAACTTTGTGCTTCACAGTAAAGACCCATTTGCAGCCAACCAATTTCTTGTTTGTTAGTGAAGTGACAAGTTTCCAAGTCTCATTTTTTAACAAGGCCTTCATTTCTTCAATCATAGCTTGCTTCCATTTAGGATCTGCAAAAGTTCCCTTCGAATTTTGGGAAATAGACACAGAAGAAATAGACAAGGCAAAGGCTCTACAGGAGGAAGACAAAAAAATTATAGGAGAAGAAATTAGATAAAGGGTGTTTGGTGGTGCAACATTTGACTCCTTTTCTGTGAGCAATAGGCACATCTAATTTATTAGAAAATATAGATAACCCACCAGTTAAAAGAAGGTTCAGCTTCGGTAGATTGCATGATCGCTTCTTCTGCTCTATTTCTCCTTGAGTAAGTTTTCACAGGCCTATCCAAACACCCAATAGTCTCCCCTGAATTCTTTCTCCAATTTCACTTTCCCTTGTGACAATATCATCAAGAGGTCCAGTAATGAAACTAGGTAGAATCACCTCTTGCTTCTTACTGCTCTCCCCCGGAAGAGGTGATGAGGTAATACTGAAATAGGGCTCAAATTCTCGAAAAGTAACATCCATACTAACAAAATATCTCTTTGAGGGAGGATGATAACATTTGTAACCTTTCTGTGTCATAGAATACCCGATAAAAACATACTTTATAGCTCTAGGATAATGTTTCCTAGAATTCATAGTGTGGACAAAGCAAACACACCCAAACACCTTTGGAGGAACACCATATTCATTCTTACTCTTTAAAGCTTCCAGGGGGCTTCGAAAATTGAGGGTTATAAGTGGCATTCTATTGATAAGATAGGCAGCCACTAGAAGCATCCCCCAGCAAGGTTTAGGTAGATGTTTGGTGAACATAAGAGATCTTGCTACTTCTAACAAATGCCTTTTTTTTCAGTGACCCGTTTTGTGCACTAGTGTAAGGATAACTAGTATGATGGACTAATCCCATTGGACTCCAAATAAGCACCAAATCTTTTATCCATATATTCCCTGCCATTGTCAGTTTTTAAGGTTTTTATTTGGCATTAAACTGAGTACAAATCATCTTATGAAATGACTGAAAAACAAGAGAAAACTTCACTTTTGGCTTGTAAATCCTAGTGCAGCAATCAATGAAAGTAACAAACCATCGACTACCAGACAAAGAAACAGTTTGGATAGGACCCCATACATCAGAATGAATAGTCATAAACGGAGTTGTGCTTCTGTTATCACTCACAGAATAAGAGTTTCTAGTATGCTTGGCATATTCACACGCATCACAGAACAAAGATTCGAATTGAGTCCTTGAAGACAAATTGGGATATAACTTCTTCAAAACAAAGAATAATGGGTGTCCTAACCCTCTATGCAGCTATAATATTTCTTGGTTGACATCCTTACTTTCCCTAAAAAAGGCTTTGCCAGAATTTTGAATTACAACTAATATATACAAGTCATCACGCAATCTACCACTGCCAATCTTTTTCCTTGTTTGAAGATCCTTAAAAAAAACAATGATCAGGGAAGAACTCGACTTTACAGTTTAGAGCTTTGGTGATGGCACTAACAGATAAAAGATTGAAAGGGAACTCAGGGACATGGAGCACGGATGATATTTAATATTAGGAGTAAAAACAACAAAACATGTTCCAGAGATATGTATTAAACAACCTTTGGCTATTTTAATATTATCTCATTTGGGACACGGAGAATAGTTTTGAATGTCTTTAGAAGAGCTTATCAAGTGCAGTGTTGTAAATAGCGAGCGCTAGGTTGCAAATAGAGTGTGGCGACGCGACGCGAGGCAACTGCGCCTTTTTTGGTCTGTTGCGTTGTGAATCAGAAAATGTAAGCGCCTCTGCCTGTGTAGCGAGAGGTGTTGTGAGGCGACGCTAATTGAAAAAAAAGGAAGATAAGGCAGCGATTTTGATTAAAACACAAAACTAAGGCTTAGGTTTCACTTCTTCTCCTTCGACGACTGAGCAGCGACCATTTCTCAACAGAAAAATTAGGGTTTCATCTTCTTCTTCTTCTTGTTATATCATCAGCCATCAGCACACTAACTCAGGTATGTTACTTTCTTTTCTTTTCTTTTCTTGTTCTTCTCCTTTCTTCTTCTACTTTCTTCTTCTTCTATTTCAGTTGTCTTTTTCTTTTTTTTCTTCGCTCTGGTCGACTTCACCATTGTTGTCTTCTTCTTTTTTCTTTTTCTTCTTCTTTCTTTCTTCATTTTTCTTCTTCTAGTCTTTTTTTTTTTGCTTTGTTTTTCTTCTTCTTTCTTTGCTCTGTTTTTCGACCAGAGCTCTGTTTTTTTTTTTGGGTTCTGTTTTTTGACTTGATAATTTTTTTTCTATAAAACAACATTGAAATGGCGTCATCCAATAGTAATAAACGAAATGATATAGCTTGGAATTATGCTATACAAGGCTCATCAAGATCAGCAATTAAATGTGTGTTTTGTGAAAAAACATATCATGGTGGAATAACTCGTCACAAGCAACATTTGATAGGTGGATTTAAAAATGTAGTACAATGTCCTCTTTGTCCGCCCGAGTTTAGGGAGGAAGTAAAAGCTTTTGTTGATAAGAAAAATATGAACAGAACTCAAATGAATTATGTTGATGCAAAAAAAAAACTCATAAGATATCTTCGAATAGTTCTAGTGGGTCATCCACAGCACGTACGGTGACAAAAGGTCCTCTTAATCTTTATTTCTCGGCAAAACAACAAGAAAATGGAAAAGTTGATTCTGGTTCAGGTTTAGAAGCCAAGAAGTTTTTGAGGGATCGCGCCGTAAGTGCTTTTGCAGAATGGATGTACGATGCAGGGCTTCCTTTCAATTGTGTTAACCACAAAACTTTTGATAAATTCATTGAGGTCGTAGGACAATATGGCCCAGGAATGAAGCCTCCTAGCTATCATGAAGTTAGAGTAACTCATCTTAAAAAAGAGGTGAAGAAGATAGACCAAATTATTGAGGAGCATAAAGTGGAATGGAACAAGTTTGGATGTTCCATAATGATGGATAAATGGACAGCACGAAATGGAAAAATGATCATAAATGTGTTGGTGAACTCTCCAAGAGGGAGTATTTTTCTTGAATCTTACGATACTAGCAACTATTCTACGGATGGAAGCAACTTGGAAAGGAAAATGTTGGACAAGTTGTTACAGATAATGCTAGTGAGAATGTTAGTGCGGGTAAGAAGATGGAAGCTATGTATCCACACATTTATTGGACTCCATGTGCTGCCCATTGTATCAACTTGATGTTTGGTGACATATTCAAGGAAAACCCATATGCTTCAGGTAACTTTAATATAGTTATCTTTAAAACTTTAACTTTATTTATACTCATGTCCTATTAAGTATTAACTATAAAATTGTTATTGTTACTTTTAAAGTTTTCATTAAGGCGGTCAAGGTATATTCTTACATCAGTCAGAAGCCGTTGTTATTTAATTTGATGAGGAAATTCACAAATAAAAGAAATTTGGTGAGATCGGCTAAGACTAGATTTGCAACGGCTTTCTTCTTGCAAAAGAAAAACTTGAGAAAGCTAGTTCTTTCAAATGAATGGAAAGATAATAGAGATGCAAAGGAAGCTGCGGGGAAAGAAACTGCCTAAGTTTTTATTTCTCCATCATTCTGGAATGACGTCGTTCGGGCTTTTAAAGTTGGTGGTCTTTTGATTAGGGTGCTTCATATGGTGGATGGGGAGAGAAAACCACCCAATGAGCTATTTTTATGAAGCTATTGATAGAGCCAAAAAGACTAGCGTCATTTGAGGGAGATGTTAGGAAATATGAGAAAGTTTTTGAGATTATTGATAGCAGGTGGTCGAATCAACTCCATCGACCTTTTGCATGCAGCAGACAATCTTCTGAACTCGGGATTATTTTACAAGAACACTAGAGATGAAACTTTGGATCAGAGGTGTGGATTGGATACCATGAATGTCTTGAGAAGTTGGTCCTCTATTCAATGACGGTAGATCAAATAGGGGAGGAGTTTGTTAAGTACTCACAAGCAGAGGGCCTATTTGATTTACAGGCGGCCATTAGAGCCAGAGACATAAGGTCGCCAGGTAACTAACTTTAATATAGATATCCTCATAACTTTAATTTAATTTATTTAATTTATACTTATTAACTTTTAAAATATTTTTCTATAGTTGAATGGTGGATGCAATTTGGACATCAAACTCCAAACTTGCAAAAGTTTGTCATCAAAGTACTAAGCGTAACTTGTAGCATCTGGATGCGAGAGAAATTGGAGCGTATTTGAGCATGTAGAAGCAGATTTATTATATTAATATATTATATATTGTCTTATTATTAGTATCTATTAATTAATCTAAACAACTTATGCACAGATTCACTCCAAGAAAAGGAATAGGCTTGAGCTATCGCGTCTCACTGATCTAGTGTATATTAAATACAATAGAACATTGAGGCGACGTTATGAAGCTCGCGACACCATTGATCCAATTTTGTTGGATAACATTGACGAGGCAAATGAATGGTTAATTGGAGCCCCCCAAAATCATGAAGATGAACAAGTGTATGTAGAAGATGATCTTGATTGGGATACTGTTTCTATGGCGGCTGGAGTTGAGGAGAATATCTATGGTCGTAGAGGGAGTTCTCAAGTTCAAATTACAAGGGAAAGGGAGTAGCAAGTTCAAGACGGTCCCTAATTGATGAAGACTCCGAGGATGAAAAAGATGATAGCCAATATAATGCTAACATTCATGATGTTGTAGAATTTGAAAATCTTGAAGAAGAATAGATGTTGTTTGTTTTAGATTATTAGACTTTAGTTTGTGAATCTACTATGACTATCTATTGAGTCTTTATTTTTGAATTGATATATTTATAATATATTATTATTATTGAGTTTTTAGTTATATGTATATAATATTTTATGTTTTTGTATAAATTGTCGCTTCACATAAAAACGGTGAGCGCTTCGCTGCCGCCGCTCGCCTCAGGGAATTGGTCCTCATCGCTATTTATCGTCGCACGCTATCCAAAACACTGATCATGTGTCTATTTGCACCAAAATCAGCAATCCAACAATTAAGGTGAGCAGCAAAACAAGCACCTGATTGCACATAATTGGATGTGGCAACATTAGCGGAGTCAAGTTTGGCTAGGAGGCGATGGAGAAGCTGAATTTCATCCGAAGACAAGATTTCTTCAAAAATTGTCTCCTTGAATGTATCCATATTTTCTGTTCAACCAGAAAGAGATTTGAAAAATTGCTCAAAAAATAGTCTGCCTCCCAGGACCAAATCTGTCTCGACGGAACCTTAACTCAGGTGAGTGGAAGTACCTGATGCTAGCGACCCCAATAGAAAAGAAAATTCCGACCAAAAACTGACCAGAAGGAGTTTGGGTTGTAAAAAGCCGCAAAGAGAGAGAAAACTTGACGTCTTTGATAAAAACGGAACCCTAGTACTGCGAGGGAGATAACTCACCTTAATTGAGCCAATCAGTTTACAATCAATCAAAATAAAATCAAATCTCAATCTCAATCTGAATCAATTCTTTTCTAATAATTGAGCCAATCAACAAAATCAAATCTTTCCTAATAATAAAGGCAATCAAAAGGTTACCATGCATAACTATGAAATATTCAAAATACTCACTTAACCTAAGAAATTGGGATGTCCAAATTCAGGAACTGGCACATTAATTGCATTAGAAGAGAGATTGCAAATCTGGTTAAGTGAAATATTACAACACGTTCAATCTCTCCCCACGAGAAAATGCAACACAAGAATATTTGATTCTATGAGCATCGGTCCCAGAAAACTGCAACTAATAAACCTAGCAAGCATGCTTCAAGAAATTACTTTAGCAAATTATTAATCTTCGGAGAGAGAACTCAAGGATTTTCTAGGCTAAATCCTAAGAACATGTCTGTATGCATGGTCACACTGAAGGAAACCCAAAACCAACATTTGCCTTCTTGCTGATACAAATATACCAAAAGACCAATGAGAGTTCACTGACATTTCGTGTACATACACAAAAGTTCTTCTATTCTCATTTTTCATTCGGGGCAGGAAATAGTGTGCATATAGCGGCACTTTTCTGGTATTTTTACCTAAGTTTCTCGGACACGGGTGCGGATTCTAGAGGTCGGATCCTTCGAGATGTAACTTTTAGGATTCCGGGATACGGATCCTAATACGGATACGGGTGCAAGGATCCGGCTAAAATAATTCAAAAAAATAAAAATATAGGTAAATTATGAGAAATTTCGTGGAATACTTATGTATAGCTTGTAAAGCGTGGATTTCTTTTTTATTCTCAAGATGTAGATAAGAAAATGATTGATTTACTAGATAAGGTATGCTATTTTCTTCAAATTTACCCTAGTTTTGGTTCTGATTTCGGGAATCAAATTGTATCTCGTCTCGAATTTTTTCGTCCGTCCGTCGTGGTCAAAGTACCTAAAATTGTTTGACCAGATCCAGTACGGATCCCATATCCACACCAATACAAGTGTTGTGTCGACACGGGTGCAGCACCTAAACTACCATGTCCGAGCAACTTAGTTTTTTACTATAGAATTCGATTTGGGTGGGAGAATGCAAACAATCTAAAACCCAATAACTCAGTGGAAATAATAGTTTAGCTTCTCTATTTGTTAGATAAATCATCAACACATTATCCTAAAGCAACTACAGTCACAGCATGAACAATATACACTAGCACAAAATGTAGTATTTATAGAACCAGAAATATTTACCTCTTATTTTGCAACATGGCAGAAACTAGATCCACATTCCTTGTTATCGTACACCATTCTTGCTTTTCCGAAGAGGAATTCTTCACTTCACTGCATATTACGGTCTCCTTCAGCCTCAACTCAATTTCTGAATAGCGAGAGTCCACCGGTACTATAATTATAAGGATAAATGCATGTCAATAAGCAATATCTATCTCAGCTCTGATCTTCCTTGTACTTCTAAGAAGCCAAAATCATCGAACAAGGGAACAACAAATAGAAACTGAAATAGGGTCTATATCACTGCAAATAACAATTAAGAAATCAAGCATCACCAAATATCAATAAGACTCTAGAAATTGAGGTACCTAATATTACTAGATTGGCTGGTAATCTAGGAGGCAGAGGAGATTCCTTATCTACTAGTAGCAATTTAGATCTCCCTATGGTTGATAAACACAAAGCTGAAGACATATAGCGAGAAAAGACTCGCTAATTCGAAGAAGCATATCTACCCATCAAATGTAGGCTAGTCTTGATTAATAGTGTTTTGAATTCGCCATGTAAATTATAGGACTTTCTGCCTCCTCTATATAGATCCTATCCATGATTTTATATGTTCATGGCATTTCACCAACCTATATATATTTGTCCGACAGACTGTTAACCGGTCATACTCCGTCACCCCACCACTCCACCTCCCCCTATGGCCCGATGACAGAACAAAGCCAAACCACATGGAACAAGCATATAGCACTTCCAAAATTAAATTATACAAATGCACTAAGTCAAAAAATAGGCGTTCCAGGTCAAAACCGATTTGTCTAGATAAATGCTACCTGATATGGAGCAACATGCAATTTGTTAAACAAAATAAAAATGTAATAAGCAAAGGGTAGGCTACTTCAAGCACTAACGCAAACATGAAAAAGCAATATCTTTTTGTTACAATTGTGAGGATATAATCTTCATAACAAAAGAAAGTAGCCAAAAGATGACTGAAATTGCATTATTTACTTATCAACAGATAAAAGAAAATACTTTTCTTCCCCATTTTTCTAAACAGAACCATCCTTGTGAATCGTAACGGAAATTAAAGTTAACAAGTTTCACGAAATAATGAATATAACTTCAGTGTTACAATGCAAGATTGTGCATTTACCACAAGTCACAATTTTGATTACCACTCTTCACCGAATTCCAAGAAAATAAGACAAAGAAATAAACGAATAGGGCTTACTGAGTTTCGCCCAGACTTCATCTTCTGAAAGTTTAGCACTTGAGCTTTCTCCTTTTTCCATTGCTGTTTAATAAGCGACGAGAAAGAATCGAGTTTTGTAGTTATATAATACTTTAGAGGAGAGAAGATTACAGCGGAAGGAAGGCGACAACATTGGCATAAGTCAAGAAGTTATCGATGTGGACTGCAACCAAGTTGGGACTTTGGTGTCTTGCCGTAACGTTTTGTCACTTTTGCCCCCATTTGAAATTACACCTAGGTCTTACACTCCTAATCATAGAGAAAATGACAAACTTAACGACAGCCACCTAAACACACCCCTAAACTTGACACGGATTATTAGTTACATCTCTAAACTATTCGTAATCTTAATTATCCTCATGAACTTGGTATTTTTGAGAGTCATAAGTGTGGCTGCACTCTCTTTTAACTGCGTGGGAGTGAAGAAAAATTAAAAAATCAACTTCCAAGTAGATTATTTTTTAACTTTTAATTGTCATGTAGTCATATATAATGATTTATTTGTTACAAGTATGTATTTCTTCTTACTTCATCTTAACATATAATGTGGACTTTACTCTAACTTTTATTCTTTTTAATTCCGTCCATAGATATAATTTCTATTTATTCCAACTGCATATTTCTTCTTCTTTTTTTGGACCAAATTTGTAAAAGTTTGGTTGGAACTCCATCATTTTAGTAAAATAGAAAGCTTTTAGCAAAAATAATGGAGTACTAGTTTTGTATTTTATGTTATTGTTTTCTTTAGATATAATGTCTATTTATTTTAATTGTATTTTTATTTTTGAGTCAAATTAGTAAAACAAAATGGCTACAACTCTATTATTTTTTACCAAATAAAAAGGTTTAGCCAAAATAATGAACTTGCAATTGTACACTCTTTTTATTTCTTATTTCGATGCAATGACTATTTATTTCAATTGTGTATTTTTACTTTTTTCGATAACATCTGTAAAAGAAAATATTTTTAGAGCTCCATAATTTAGAGCTATATAAAAAATTATAGCCAAAATAATAAAAATCAAACTATGTATTTTAATATACTTTTAGATGCCTTGACTATTTATTTCAACTGTATAAATTTTTATTTTCAGGTCAAATTCAAAAACAATAACTAAAACTTTACTATTTTTAGCCAAATAAAAAAAAATTAGCCTAAATAATGTAGTTCAAGCCAAGTTTTATTATAAAGGTTATCTAGAAAAATAACACATTTAAAAAGGTATAAAATATATTTTATTTTCTAAAAAATCCCACATTGACAAGAAAAGCCACGTGGCGGGCGAGTGCATGCCACTTTCCTAGAATGAGATCGTCCGAGGGGGTAACAGTTATCGAATAACCAAGTATATGGGGTAATTAAAACTACGGATAGTTCAAGGATGTAATCGATAATACATGCCAAGTTTATGAGATTTTAAAGTATTTTACTTATATTAAGGGTTGGTCTAATTTATTACTTTAATAGCTTGTTTGGCCAATCTTCTCCTATTCTAGAAGCACTTCCTTTTAAAAAGTGTATTTTTTTCAATGTTGAAGTTTTTTGCCAAGCTTTTAGAAGAAAAAAAGAGTATTTTTGAGGTGAAGCAGAAGCAGTTTTGGAGAAGAAGAAAAAAGTGGCTTCTCTCCAAAAGCACTTTTTTGAAAAGTCTTTTGAGAAAAATATGCAGTTTTTAAAAATTTGGTCAAACACTAATTGCTGCTCAGAAATGTTGTTCAAATTAATTAGCCAAACACAAACTGCTTCTTATCAAAAGTATTATTGAGAAAAACACTTTTAAGAAAAAATATTTCTCAAATAAACTGATTTTACAACTTGGCTAAACAGGCTATAAATATATATATATATATATATATATATATATATATATATATATATATATATATATACTAGAGTAGTTTTAGTCATTTATGTTTATCAAAGTAGAGCACTCTTACTCAAGTTATTATGTTTAACACACATGACAATTTCATGAAAGTGAATAACGCAAAACACACGAGCCTGGGAAAAAATCAAACGAAGTTGCGCAAGAGCCATATTGGGCTTGCGCCCTACACATGGGCTAAAGATTAAATAAATCGAGTACATATTAAAGAAAAATTGTCACCATGTGATAATATATATGTTTACCCGCAAAGCGGTATAGTTGAGTTTGTTGTGTGGTTATAGACAAGCAAATTAATTTGATCCTAAAATGATAAATAAATTAAATAAAAATAGAGAACTTAGCGTTAAAATTGAAAGAAATAGTAGGCAGCCTGGTTCGGGGAGCAAGGCTTCCCAAGACAGTGATAAGACAATATTAGATCGAAAGTAAAGTATTATTTAAATTGAGAATAATGTGTAGCATAAGTTTTTCCAAAGATTTTCTTTTCTACAATGTTTGTTGAATTCCCTATTTAGAG
Organism: Nicotiana knightiana; assembly: GCA_005239525.1. NCBI lineage: Eukaryota > Viridiplantae > Streptophyta > Magnoliopsida > Solanales > Solanaceae > Nicotiana > Nicotiana knightiana. Next base: position 3,005 of record ML402049.1, on the reverse strand, counting down.
TTATACCTAGGGAACAAGGTCCTAGGATCAAGCCCCTCTTAAATGACAATAGTAGGAGCCATTGATGAATGTGACCATGATTGCCAAATTCTCTGCAACGGCTGCATATTTAGTGCTGAGGAATTTTCTTCATTAAATGTCATCCAATGACAAACATCTGTTTGCCTCCGTTGACTATGTTCTCTTCGGGAGATACTTGATACCAATTGAAGTTGCTGTCCTCGGTCTTGTTTCCCACTCGCTTCATCTTCCATCTGCCTCCGGTTCCACATATCATATAATCATTCGAGCATTTAATATAGCCAAAATGGCCTCCGGGCCACTTAAACTTGCACCATTTTTCACCCTGGTAAAGGAACTAATGCGTTTCACATTTGAACACTTCAACTCATTCATTTGCGCAATTTTAAACCTCTTTGACCATTGACTATGTTTATGTGGAAGCAGTGTAACTGATGTGGCAAAAATGTGTGTTAATCACGTTGTGAAACGCGTGTATATAATGAATATGAGAGAAAGAAAATACTAAAATTACTAATAATAAATAAAATGAAGGAAAAGANTCCTACATCTTCTCCAAATTTTTCCTCTGTCCCTTTTCTCTTACTCAAATACCACATTTAAAATCATTATCATCACCTCTGGGGGTGTGTACAGACTCCGGAGGGGCTCCTTCAGCCCAAGCACTAATATCACTCAGCACCTCACCATCACTCTTGGCCCTCGGTCACACTCAGTGGAACCACTCGAAAAGCCCCTCGGGCGAAGTAATAGAACGGGGTACTCGACCTGAAAATATCAGTTTAATGCTCATGTAGTGTAAATCAGGCTGAGTTTTAAATAAAACGGTATGCATAATGATGCTGAGTAAAACCATCAACAGGTAGTGAGGAAAACAGCAATAAAACACCCTCAAAGGGTCTAAACAGATCGGCACGAGGCCCCAAACACGGCTTATAGCCCAATATTCCACAATTCTTTAAAACATAATTAACATAAGTTTTGAGTAAATATGCAACTCAATAGTTGCCGCGGAGAGGACCTAGTCCAATCCAAAAATCAGTACGCGCCACATTTTCGTCATCTGACATGTGCGCCATTTCCAAATTTATTGAGAAATAATGCAGTCCGGGGTTCCATACCCTCAGGACAAAATTTAAGACCATTACTTACCTCTATCGGGCCGCGACACTATTCTGCTATGCCTTTGCCCCTCAAATTGGCTCCCGGTTGCTCTGAATCTAGCCAAAAACCAGTTAACATCATCAATATATACTCATGGAACACAACCCAATCAAAAATCATCAAATTTAAACAAAATCTCGAAATTCGGCCAAACCCGAGCCCCGGGCCCACGTCTCGGAATCCAAAATTTTTTCACATCATTAGAACCCTCGTCCTCTCCCGATTCTATATATACCAAGAACACCAAAATCGGACCACAATTGCCATTCCAAAACCTCAAAAGAAAATATAAATTCTCATGGACCCTTCTTCCCAAATCTTAACTAAATTTTCAGAAATTTTTGTGGCTTAATCACTTAGGAATTGACATAGAATCATGTTATGAAGCTGGAATTCTTACCTTCAGATGATTTTCCTTGATTCCCCTCCAATTCTCTCTCAAGAGCTCTCAAGTTCGCATGCAACAATGGAGAAAATAAGAACATATTTCGCATCCTAGCCTTTTAAACATTCTGTCCAGTCATTTTCGCGCCTGCGATCATTTCTCCGCACCTGCGGCATCGCAGGTGCGATGCACCTTCCGCACCAGCGACATCGCAGGTGTGACAATCCCCTCGCACCTGCGAGCCTCTCCTTGCCCAGCCAATTCTCGCGCCTGCGACTGCCCCTTCCGCACCTGCGTGATCGCACCTGCGACTCCACTTTCGCAGGTGCGAAAACACCAGCAGCAGCACATCAGATGGTTTCAAAACCCATTCCAACTTCCCGTCAACCATCTGAATCCATCCCGAGTCCCTCGGGGCCCCAACCAAACATGCCAACCTATCCCATAACATCATTCAAACTTAGTCGAGCCTTCGGAACACCAAAAACAACACGAAAACACCAAATTCACATCAAATTCAAGCCTAAGAACTTTGAAACTTTAAAAATTCACCAACTACGCCGAAACCAACCAAAACATCTCCGGTTAATCTGAAATTTTGCAGACATATCCAAAATGACATTACGGACCTGTTCCAACTTTCGGAATTCCATTCCGACCTTGATAGCCTAATTTCCACTGCCGACCGGAAATCGCCAAAAACTAACTTCGCCGATTCAAGCCTAATTCTACACCGGGTATCACAAAAATATTCTGAACACACTCCTAAGTCCCAAATCACCTAACGAAGCTATTCGGGCTATAAAATCTGCATTCTGAGGTTGTTTACAAATAAGTCAATTCTCAGTTGACTTTCTCAACTATTATGCTACATTGAGAGACTAATTGCCTCAAAGCTCACCATGACCACTCTAAACCTGAACCAACTGACCCAACACACATAAATGAAGCTGAACCACATAATATGAAGCAGAAATGGGGGAAACGGGGTAAATCTCACGGAAGGATCGGCCGGGTTGTTACACCCTCCCCCACTTAAACATACGTTCGTCCTCGAACGTGCCAAGAGTTGTTCTCCACACTATCAAATTGTTACACATCTTACCATGCACATACCCGAGGGTGTTCCCACGTCACCCTATCCCATATAAGTCCAATAGTACAATACCACTGGAATTTCAAAATCCAAATCCTGGACCATAAACCTTAGAACCAAATTCCCACTTCTGAGATGATATATAATATCAAAATTTCCATAACTATAAACTGAACAAGCCCGAACATACTGAATCAAGCCATATACGTACCCCAGATGAAATCACATAAAATGTCGTGTGACCCAACTCTCATAGAAATAACCCTTAACCTCAATAACTGCTGATCACGCTCAACTATGTCTTCTATAAAGACTAAACGGGCGTTGCAAATATAAATC
>ML402046.1:0-48983 GCA_005239525.1 Nicotiana knightiana | reverse complement strand
TGCGTATTTTTGACGTATTTGCATCCCTTTAGCTCCGTTTCCATTTCCAATTCACCTACACATGAAATAAACTCCATTAAGCACATAACAAGTGTAATTCTATCATTAATTCTCATAAAATGTAAGGTATATCACATGTTAAACTATGCAATTTAGTCTCGCATCAGTTACAACGTATGAGATGAGATTAGGTTGTTATTATTAAGATGAGTAATAATAAGGAAGCATTAAATGGCTTAGATATATACATATAGGAGAAGCAGTGAGAGAGTAACCTAGAGTTGGGTGGTAGGCCTCGATAATAATAAACTGAAGTAAGAGTTATAGTACAGTATGGCCTAACTAGTTCTGGTAAATCCATAAGCATAGATAACTGAGGCCATGAAACAAGATGTAGCAATAGTCGTAAGTTCAACAAAGTACCAAGCAAAGAACTTCAGTACACCTACAGATGCCTAGAGGGACATCTTGTCATAGTACTATATATGTTCACAAAGTAAAGCCTAGAGATGGGTTAAAAGCTAAAACAAAAAGGAGATAAGAGTCGCATTGGTGCACATTCAAGGTTAGAATCGTCCAGGCTTCATGAAAGAAGGTAGAAATAGTTACGAGATTGGAAGAATTTCGACCACAAGTCGTGGAGTAAGAAAGAGGCCTAAAGGGGGAGGGGGGGATACCCTAGCCTATGGACTTATTCACCGAATAACTCCCTAGATGGAAAAGACAATATTAAACTATTTGTAAGAGTTATTGCTTAAGTGACAGATAAGTTCATTAGTCAACATTCGGGGATGAATGTTCCGGGGGGGGGGGGAATGATGTTACACCCCATGTTTTCGTACGTGAGAGTACGTCATAAGTCAATTGATATAAGCTCAAAAATAAGATTATATTTGGAAGCATATAAAGTAAGTTAATTATGTTACCTTAGAGGTTACAAATATTTAAGATCATGAATAATGAGTACCAAGATAGTAGGAAAGCTTAGAAGCTAAACCAATTGAAGAAAATAAATTTCGTCGAAAGTCGACGAGTTTGGAATGTTATAACATGTAGTTTAGGATGAGACTATGTTTAATTACATGATAAGGAGGTTGTTCTATGAATTAATTTTTTTTTTATGATAGTCGTGTGCTACGTTTTGAAGTCAAGCAAGTTGTGAAACAAAAGTTGGCAAAGATCTTCACAAGTTACATTCATAAATTTGTTGAAAGTTAGGTCAAATGTAGCTAATCTTTTCTCCCAATATGCTTGGAATTAGGGGATGATCTACCTACCAAATTGACTATATACGAGTCTAGTTTCTAGATCATTTAATATTTCATCAATACGACATTGGAGTAGAGATATATTTGCGTTTTTGCGAGACTATGTAAAGAAGCACCCATGGGACCCACAAAGTCGGTGTAAACTCCAGCTTGCCTTTAAGTCAATTAAAAATTGTTTTCACTCATCTTTATCGTAAAATTTTTTTACTAAACCCTCCTATATACTCTCCAATGGTTCCTCCATGATTCTAGGGTGAAAACCTAAGATAAAAACATGAATCCAACGCTAGAAATCCCGTGGTGCTTGCTAGATAGTAGTTCTTCATCTTGTGGCTGTTTTGGAGGCTTCTTCAAAGTGAAGTAACCTCAGTTCTCGTATGGTTATTGTTGATTAAGGTAATAATCATTCCCTCCTTCATACATATTATATTTTCAAGGTGAACTACAAGTGTTTACACTCCAACGTGAACACCGAAAGTTGATTCAAGAAGAGAATACAACACCTATAGTGTTGTGGTGTCATTGAGGATAATTGTGGGATGTGTTTGATCGAAATTTCAAGTGGTTGATACTGTCTAAGTTGAGTATAATATCCTACAACACCTATAATGACAACGAAGTCGGGTTACTCATTGTAGACATAAGAAGATCATATTGAGCTTGGTTGACTATTCGAGAAAAGATTGAAAAGGTATGTGAAGGCTCTTCCTTCATTCTTTTGGCATGATCTAAATTGAAACGAACGTAAACGTTCATAATGAATCTACTCCTAGCAACTAAGGTGCTCCATGTGGTTCTTTCCTTACATAGTTATTCTAAGAAAGTATGTATGATCCTTGAGTCCTAATGAAGTTCATATTCAAGGTATGATGTCCATAATGTTAATAGAAGGTGCAACTACCTTACGTCACTCCAAAAGGTTTAGAGCATGATTCCATGAGTCCAACATGCATTATATATAGTATCTATTTTACTTTAAGGAATCGCGCTATAGTCGTCCAGGTACGATACTTATTGTGCAACCACTGATCAGTTGGGTTTTACCGAGCTCCACGTGGCCGAGTATGTTTTTACTAAGTCGTCTTTGAGGCCGGGTACGATATGATGATGATGATGCCCACATATGAGGATGTTCTTAAAAGATTATGTGTATGTGTATATATATATATATATCACGCATTTCATGTCACTATCTCTTAGAGGCACTCAGATGCTACATGTTGTATCTCATATATCTCTCTTTACATTACTGTTCTTATTTATGCTTTTCTACCTTACATACTCAGTACTTTATTCGTACTGATGTCCCTTTTGCCTGGGGACACTACGTATCATGCCCACAGATCCCGATAGACAGGTTGACAATCCTCCTAGTAGGCTATCAGCTCAGTGGAAGGTGTTGTTGCACTCCACTTGCTCCGGAGTTGTCTATTTGGTTAGTATGATTGGGACATATATTGACTGGTACGGCGGGGCCTTGTCCTGACCTATATGACATTTATGTAGTCTTAGAGGCTTGTAGACATATGTTAGGTATATGGATACTGGTATGGCTTTGTCGGCCTATGTTTTGAGTTTACAAATGATCATGTCAGCCTTGTAGGCCCGTATGTCACATGTATAAGTTTCTATATAATGTTGGGTTATCCTATGTCTAGTATGCACTTATATTTTATTCTTGTTATCTCATGACGACCCTTTTGGCCCATTTACCCATGATAGTATAGTTGATACCCAATTTTTTCATATATTATTTTTTAAATGCATATATACCTTCAAACTATGCATTAACGTCAATTAATATTTTTTCTTAATTTCTACATATTTAAAGGATTTTTAATTAATTTATCCTAGTATTTTATTTACATAAAACCATTACAAATTTCATTACAAATGACTTTATAACAATTTCATGGCTTAATATTGCTATTTATATTTATATTAGGTTTAAAATATTGCACGAAGAGCCACATTTATATTTTTTGGGTTACAATTGCAATAACTTTGTTTTATTGCATTATTTTACGAGAAAATGGATCATTGTATTTTTAAAATATTGAATAATTATTTTAAAATATTTCTATGCATGAAAATTATTTTTATAATTTGTTAATTATTTTATAAATTATTTTTTATCAATTATTTGGGTATTTAATAAATAACCCCTTTTATTTTAAGACCTAACCCCTTCAAAACCAGCCCAAACCCCTTTATATTAACCCAAAAGCCAGCCCAAAACCTTTAGGCCCAATTCTGCCTACCCCGACCCAATAACCCCCTCTTTAATCGTGGATGTTGATCATCTTGATCAATGGTCCACAATTATCCTTACCTTAATTAACCCCCTAACTTACCCAAAACCTCTCATTCTTTCCCAGCCCCTGCCGTCATCGTCTCCGTCATCTCTCAACTCTCTCTCAACCTAACCCTAACCCTAATTGCCGTCGATGGCTTAACCTCCTTCCTATGGTGCTTTTATGTCTTCTCCGACCAGCCCTGGTCTTCTATACGCCATGGCTCTTTGATTTCTTGGATCCTTGAGAAGATATCAAGGAAACCCAACGGGTTCTTGTTCGAAACTTTCATGTCTCGGTCCATTTGTCATTTGTAAGTAAAGATCTTTCATTATTTTATTACGAATCTATGGGTTCTTGACCTATTATCTTCACCTCTGCTATTTTTCTGAAAACCCTATTTCATTAATGTTGATTCTTCTCAGATCTTTATAAATCTGAGATGATTTGAATATTATTAAATGTTTTCCCTTAAAATTCTCCTGTTTTAATTAAATAGTTTTGATTTTTGTCACTCTTTGTAAACTAGGGTTTATCCCAGATTTTCTTCAAAGATTTTCTAACCTCTCACTGTTTTAGTAATTGTTATTTCATTATCGTGACTGATTTTTGCAAGAATATTCAAACCCTAGTTGATTCTATGTGATATACTGGTTTCTTCAATCTTTGCTAAGATTTTGGGTATTTCTGTGATACTAGTCGTATTAGTTTACAGAAAGCAGTTCGTGGGGGGGTAAAGTCACAAAATTCTTCGAGGACCACAGAAATCAATAGATCTTACCAACACCATGTCATCCGCGAGCTAGCGGTCGAATTCAAAAACAAAAACCATAATTCAGAATGTGAAGAAGAAGTTAGAAGGCGCAAAAGAGATAGAGGGAGGTACTGCCCGAAGCTCTACGGTCATATAGAACCCCTCCTAAAACAAATACGGAGAAAATACCGTACTCTCCAGCATAGGGGGTCCGAAGCTCTAACATCTGTAGAGGCATAGGAACCAAGCGCCATGGGCCAATATGCTACAAAGGATTCGAACGACGCAGCAATGACCATGGCCCTCGAACTTTTCAGGAAGAGAACCTCCGATACTGTAAGGAACCATAGAATCCTTAACCCAAAAATGATGCCCAGTTAGATCTCTATGTTGAAATAGCCGTAAAAATTCTTAGGTTCGGACCTCTTAGGAGTGAAAAGTACCCCCGGACTTAGAGGAAGAAAATTTCTGGAGGGATGCGGATCTGCGGTCCACTATGCGGTCAAATATCAAGTATGCATACCGCATAATGGTTGCACAACTGGACAATTTGCATCCATTTTGAGGGAGACTATGCGGCCCAAAATGCGATCGCATTTCGTGTATACGGGCTGTATAGTTCGTCGCATATTTGCACTTGAGTTTTGAGGAGGGAGTCATGCGGTGCACTATGCGACCACATAACAGGATGCGGACCACATAGTTGCAGCATACCTGGGCCGTTTCCTTTCCCTTTTGACCCAGCTGAAGGCCAACTATGTATTGGTAAAAAAGAGTCTCACATGTAAGCTGATTCCAGACAACTCAGCCGGATACGTGGACCAAGGAAAACACCATAGCTGGATATGATTCTATAAAGAGATACAGAACAAAGAGGCATGGGTCAATAAACCGTTAAGTTCATTAGCCACAGGAAAATCAACATGATCAAGACAGGGAAGAGACACGATCAAGATGAATCCGGACAAAGCTACAGGCAGATTCAAAGACCCACAATTGATTACTCATACGTTATGTAACAGTACCATAATTACCGTTATCCTTTGTAACGCCCCATTAATGTCATAATTAGTCATTAACGGGAAATCATATCAAGAGGTGTACGTTATATCAAGAAATCTCCTATATAAAGGACGAAATACAGCTTGTAAAAGATCCATTTGGATTTACGAATATAATATATTTTATTTCTCCGCATCTTATTATGGTCATTCTCTAATTTTCTTTTACTCAATATTATTTCTTTGATTATCAGTAACCCGCGTTCATCCTAAAAATAGCTTTGGTCAAAGGATCTAATTCTTTGGTTACACAAATTGGTTCCATTACCGGGAATCTGACAATCTTTGTTTACTTTTCAATCGATATCCTCTAAACTATGTCGAACTCCAATGGCAACAATCAACAGAGGGATGGGGTTCCATCACCTCCTCTATCTCCAAGAGGTCTAAGGGAACAATCCCAAGAGAGATCTGACAACAATAACGATAACAACAATAATGATCAAACAGTAGAACAAGATCGCGTAAAGAAGATGATTGCAGAGTAAGTGAGTCAAGCCTTGCAAGAGTTTTCAAGGGGATTACCAGCGGTATCACCTGCATCACTGACACCACCTCCTAATAATACTATCGCCGTGGAAAATCCTCAGTCTGTGTTGGTAAACTTAGCAAGGGATGACACCCCTAGCGAGACTCTCAAAACGAGACCAGGTATGACTAATAACCCTGAGTTACAAAATTTACTACTAACCTTGCAAAAATAGGTAAAGGAACAAAATGATCGAATCGAGCAAATTCTTGGAGTACCACCTATTGTCAAGGACATCGATGTTGATACATATTCTCAACAACCCTGGAATCCAAGCGCGGCGCCCTTGCCTATACCCAAGAAGTTCAAGATGCTGATATTCCTAAGTATGATGGAACAACTGACCCACGCGACCATGTGACTGCTTTTACCACCGGAGTAAAAGGCAATGACTTAACAAAACAAGAGATTGAATCAGTCCTTGTCAAAATATTCGGAGAAACGCTTACCAAAGGAGCTTTAACCTGGTATTCTCTTCTCCCTGAAAATACACTTGATTTGTTTGCTGAGCTTGCAGATTCTTTCATAAAAGCACACTCTGGTGCACAAAAATTCAAGAACAATGGAAGACATATTTAAAATAAAGCAAGGAGACACAGAACTACTCCGTGAATTTGTAGACAGATTCCAGCGAGAAAGAATGCAATTATCCAGGGTACCTGATAATTGGGCAGCCACGGCATTCGCAAGTAACCTTAATGGAAAAAGTTCAGAAGCCACAAGGAGACTCAAGGAAAATTGAGAGAATTCCCCATTACTACGTGGAATGATGTATATAAAGGTACATCACTAAACTTCGAATAGAAGAAGATATCATCGCTCGTACAAAAGATGAAGATCATTCCAGATCCAGGCGATACGAATCAGACAAGAGATCAGGTAAAAACAGGTACGATCTTTACTTAGGACCATCAGGACAAGAAATTGCCCCAGGTTTGAAAATATTAGGTCGGATTATAGACCACCAGGCAGGGATGAAGGCTCATCCTCATCCAGATCCAGAAAGGATCGGGATGAACGACCTAGAGGTAATGCACAAGTGGGGGATCACATCTTCAATGTAAGTACTCCTGAACTTGTTTCAATTCTAAGAAATATGGGAGATAAGGTTAAATGGCCTCAAGAAATGCGGTCAAACCCAAATAAAAGAAATCCAGATTTCTGGTGTGAGTTCCACAATGATCATGGACACAGGACTGCAGATTGCAGATTTTTACAAGGAGAAATAGAACATTTATTGAAACAGGGCTATTTAACAGAATTGTTTAGTTATAAAGGTAAACAGGCATATATGAAGAACAGGCAGGAGCCCTCGAAGCCTCCTTCTCCAAAAAGGACAGTCAACGTGATACATGGAGGAGAGGAAGTAAATGGAATAGTTTGGAAATTAGCCTTGAAGGTCACAATCACCCACGGAAAACAAGCTCGAGAAAATCCGGATGGAGACGATATAACCTTTGATGATGCAGATTTTGGCGGGCTAATGCTTCCCCATAACGATGCTCTGGTAATATCTCTACTCATTCATGACATTAACGTTAAAAGAGTGTTGATTGATCCAGGTAGCTCAGTCAATATCATCTTGCTAAGAGTCGTGGAAGTAGATTCCAGACCGGACGTCATCTATGAATCGGAGGAAGACGAACACATCAAAACAACCACAGAAGAACTCGAAGTTGTTCCATTGTTTGAACAAAAACCCGAGAAAGAGGTGTATATAGGCACGAGATTGAGCCCCGTGCGAAAAGGTAAGATAATTGATTATTTAAAGACTTACGCAGATTGCTTTGCATGGTCCCACTCAGATATGACAGGTATTCCACCAGAAGTGATGACTCATAAACTAAATGAAGATCCATCTATCGTACCTGTTAAACGGAAGAAAAGAAAGTAAGGACCATTCAAGAACAAAGTGATCGACGAAGAGGTACAAAAACTTTTGAAAATTGGTTCGATACGAGAGGTAACATACCCTAACTGGCTGGCTAATACTGTGGTAGTACCTAAAAAGAATGGCAAATTGAGGGTATGTGTAGATTATACTAATTTAAATAAAGCATGCCCCAAAGATTCATTCCCTTTACCACATATAGATCAAATGATTGATGCCACCGTAGGTCATGAACTATTGAGCTTTCTAGATGCATAATCTGGTTATAATCAGATTAAAATGGATCCTTCAGGTGAGGAAAAGACCTCCTCTATCACAAACATGGGGACTTACTGCTATAAAGTCATGCCTTTTGGCTTAAAAAATGCTGGAGCCACTTATAAAAGGCTAGTGACTAAGATGTTCCATCTAGGAAAAATGATGGAAGTTTACGTTGATGATATGCTGGTAAAATCAACTCAAGACCACTTCCAGCACCTTTCTATTACTTTTGACATTTTACGCAGGTATAACATGAAGTTGAATCCAGAAAAATGCGCCTTTGGGGTACAATCAGGTAAATTTTTGGTTTTCCTTGTATCAATCAGAGGAATAGAGGTAAATCACGCTCAAATTAAAGCTATATAAGAAATACCTGATATACTAACAAATAAAAAAGAAGTTCAAAGACTGACGGGAAGAAGTGCAGCTTTGGGGAGATTTATTTCCAGATCTTCCTAAAAAAGTTTTAAATTCCTTTCAGTCCTCAAAAAGCAGAATCAATTTGAATGAACTGAAGAATATCGACATGCACTCAAGAATTTGAAAGCTTATCTATCTAATCCCCCACTGCTATCAAAGCCAAAAGAATGGGAGAAACTGTACGTCTATCTGGCTGTCTCTGAAATCGCTGTAAGCGCAGTACTGGTAAGAGAAGATAAAGTTAAACAATCTCCAATTTATTATGTTAGCAAAACTTTGCTAGATGCTGAAACTAGATATCCACATCTGGAAAGGTTAGCCTTAGCTTTAATAATGGCATCTAGAAAATTACGACCATATTTTCAATATCATCCAATCACTGTTGTGACTTCATATCCTTTAAGAAATATTTTGCATAAACAAGAATTGTCAAGAAGACTAGCCAAGTGGGCCATAGAGTTAAGTGAGTATGAAATAATATATCAGCATAAGACTGCAATTAAGTCTCAAATAATAGCTGATTTTGTTGCTGACTTTAGTAATAGCATTATCCCTGAGGTGGAAAAAGAGTTACAACTCTTTAACGGTACTAATCCGGGCCTATGGACCCTATTTACCGATGGCTCCTCAAATATAAAAGGTGCCGGCTTAGGCATAGTCTTAATATCACCCACGGGTGAAAAGACACGGTAGGCCATCAAGTGTTATCCTATAACTAACAATGAAGCAGAGTACGAAGGTGTCATTGCAGGACTGGAACTCGCGCAGGATCTCTCAATCGAGCGAATCGTGATCAACAACGACTCCCAACTAGTAGTAAATCAGATACAGGGGACTTACATCGCTCGAGAGACTCAAATGCAACAGTATCTTGAAAAGGCACGAGAGTTCGTGAGACAATTCAAAACATGGAAGGTAATACAAATACCTAGAGAGGAAAATGTAGAGGCAGATGCATTAGCTAACCTCGCAGCAGTCACGGAAGTAACAAACAAAGATAATGCAATTGTCGTTCATCTATGCGATCGACCAGTACAGGAATGAGGTAACTTTCAACAACTTAACATGGGACAAGAGAAACGAAATTCTTAATTTTTTGCAGAATGGCACAATACCTAAGGACAGGAAAGCAGTTCAAGCACTTCGCCACAAAGCTGCACGGTACTGCCTTATTCACAACTCACTATATCGCAAAATGTTCGGAGGACCCCTAGATAAATGCCTCGGACCTAATCAAACGGAGTTCGTGATGAAAGAAGTCCATGAAGGACACTGTGGAAATCATACATGAGCAAGATCCTTGGTAAAAACCTTAATCAGAGCTGAGTATTACTGGCCCAAGATGGAAGAAGAAGCTGAGAACTTCGTATCTAAATGCGACAGGTGCCAAAGGTTCGCCAATAACATGCATCGACCAACAAAATTACTGCATCCAGTTATATCACCATGTCCCTTCATGAAATAGGGTATGGACATAGTAGGACCTCTTCCCCCGGCTAAGGGACATGTACGGTTTTTACTTGTATTAACCGACTATTTTACAAAATGGGTAGAGGCAGAAGCATTCAAAAAGGTGCGAGAAAAGTAAGTGAAAAGCTTCTTATGGCGAAACATAATATGCCGCTTTGGTATACCAAGGGAGATCATGTGTGATAATGGCCCACAGTTCATAGGCTCGCAAATCACAGTATTCTTCGAAAGCTGGCAAATCAAACGGATCACTTCAACGCCATATCATCCGTGGCTAATGGTAAAGCGGAATCAACGAATAAAATCATCATCAACAACCTGAAGAAGCGGCTAGATAAAGCGAAGGGAAATTGTCTTGACGAGTTACCAGCGGTGCTATGGGCATACAGAACAACTTCAAAAATAGCCACGGGAGAGACTCCGTTCGCACTTGTCTATGGCTCAGAAGCCTTAATACCTGTGGAAATCGGCGAGCCAAGCATAAGGTTCATGACAGCTACGGAAGAAGCAAACGACGATGAATTAAGGACTAATCTGGACCTGCTCGAACCAGGAAGGGAAGCAACACTAATACGGATGGCAGCCCAAAAACAAATAATTGAGCGCTACTATAACGCAAAGCCCATCTCAGGTACTTCACGATTGGGGAATTCGTCCTCAAAAAAGTCTTTCAGTCAACAAAGGAAGCAGGCACAGGAAAGCTAAATCCAAACAGGGAAGGACCCTACAAAGTCTGAGGCATAGCTGGAAAGGGCGCCTACGAGCTGGAAGCTATAGACGGCAGAATCCTACCGACAAGGTGGAATACCATCCAGTTGAAGAAGTACTACTTCTAGGGAAAAGAAGTACCCCCGGTCAGGTATCGTATGTTCAATTTTATTTTTGAACATTTAAAGTTTTACTAACTTTTTTAGATGATAGGCATAAAGCTAAACCATCACCAGATGATGATATTAGACTTGCAATGACGCGAGGAAATAACAAAATTCCCGGTCTAGGGTTACACTTTCTGATGGATATTTTAAAGGGTTAAGCAGTCATCACCTAAAAACTATATACCTTCGAGTCCAGAATGTTTTTCCTTTTCAGGAAAAGGACCACAAGGAAGGAATAATCAAGTGCTCGAGATTTCATTCTTCAAAGCTCAAACACTTGGGGGACTATACAGTATTGAAGGCTAAGAGGAAACAAAGAAGACTATCAGAAAGTCAAAAGCTCAAGCCTGAAGACCCATCTACCTAACAAGACAAGTGATACGAGCAGAATCGAAAGAGATCAAAAGAGCCATCCAAATACAAAGCCTAATGCAAAAATACAAAAAATCTTCGAACAAGTGTAGGTTGAAAGGCAAAATATTAGTCACGAGGAAGAAATGCACATCTTTGTACTTATTCAAAACTGTTGTAAAAAAAATAGTTTGGGGTAAAAGATCATTATCATTGTACTTACTCAAAAAAATTGTTATCAAATAAAACATTTATGGATGAAAGATCAAAATTCATGTATTTGTTCAGAAAATTGTTGTCAAATAAAACAGTTACGGATGAAAAAGCATTTTCCTCGTACTTATTATAAAACTGCTATCAATAAAAACAGTTGCGGGTAGAAACCCCAATCTTTATAAAAACTGTTACTAGTGAAAAACAGTTGTTCTCTTGTATTAATATCGAAAAACTGTTACCTAAGAAAAACAGCTACGAAATACAAGTGTATATCAAATCTGTTAAACAAAAAACAGTTGCAACATGAGTTTTAGACGATAGTCAAACACATGTAAAATGTCATGGAAGTTCAAACAAAAAAACTTTCCTCGGAAACATTCTTAAACATGTGTAAGATTCCTATCACTCTATTGCATTATTACACCATCATGAAGTTGAGACGTCTTCTTCATTAAGTGTCAATCATAAAGGGCAGCCCTCTTTCATAAACAAAGCCTACTACAAAAAGGCTCACAAACACCGTGCCTACTATGAAAAGGTACGAGTGATTTCAAGCATCCTTTTTCAAAAAATCAGAGGTAAAACAAAAACCTCAAAAATCAAACATGCATAAGACTTAAGAGTAAAACAAAAACTCAAAGCAAAAAGTCGCGACTTGCATATATTCAAAAAAGAAAAGAGCGGCTAAGTGAGAACTAAGTACAAACTAGTACTTACCCGCATATAGTTTATACATTAAAATGCCCCTAAGTTGTCAGTTGGGGACTTTAAGACATCCAAACTTACCCCTGATGGAGGTGGGGGTAACCACCAATCAAAAAAAAAGAAGGGGGGGGGGGGGGGGGGGGGTGAATCAGCACTTTAATCTTCTCGAGGAGGAGGATTGACTTCCTCATCGGCAGGACGAACGGGAGCAACTAGGGATGAAGAGGCACGAGCAACAGGAGTCTCACCATCAGGTGAAGAGAGGTTATGACCTTGTTGAGCCTTCTTCATGGCTTCCTTAGTTTTAGTTATTTCAGCACTAAGGTCGAAACCCTCTTGACTTATTTCCGTCAATGTAACAAGGCGAGAGTTAATATACGCCCAAATCACATCAACAACATCCACCTCTTCAAGATCTTCATAATCCCTTGCCCACACGTGAAGCTCAGATCTCAACCCATCCTTCTCCGCTTCAGCAGCTTCATGGGCGGCCCTCAACGGTACAATCGACTCTTCTAAAGTTTGAACTTTGTCTAAAGAAATACGAATATCCTCTTGCGTATGGGTGATTGATTGCACGAGCTCGCCTGAATATTCCTCCTTCTGCCCCAGCAAGTTTTTCAAGTCCCTAATCTCCTCTAAGGCACGAGATAGCTGCTCAGCAAGTGAGGATTCCAGAATACTCTTATCTTTATCAGCCTGACTGGAAGAAGCTTTCTCTATTGCCAGTCCTGCCGCCATGAGTCTCATCTGCCGCTTCAAGGTACTCATTTCCTCTTCTAAGGCATCCATGTCAATCCTTAGGCTGTCATACTATACTTTCCAATTATCAGTATCGCCCCGCAACTCTTTTGTCACCTGATCCGTATTTGAGATCCTCTTCATGAGCTCCATGCCTATAAGATTAATCTACAAGAAATAAAAAAATTAGATATGATAAACTTCATGTACGAAAATGAAATGGGATAAGCTGCACCATACCTTCAAAGAGGTATGCACAACTTCATTGGGTCATGTAAGAGCACTGTGACTAGCTAGCTTGGACTTCTCCGTGGGACATATCAAGGGCTTAATCCACATTTAGGGCTCACCCGTTTTCCTAAAAAGGCTCCCCTCAGCCGGAAAATTCTATTACTACTTGCTGGATCTCCCTGCTGGAAGACCCTACTTCCCTAACAGAAGGCATGGAAGCAGGCAGAGGTGAAGCAGTAACAGGCACGGAGGATTGAGGAGCTGGAGTAGCCGCGGGCAAAGCAGCAGGCATGGAGGATTGATGAGTTGAGGAAGCCACGGGCAAAGCAATAGCAGAAGCCGTAATAGCCAAAGGAGCAGATGAGACAACTTCTCTTAAAGAAGCAGGAAAAATAGCAGCCAAAGGGACATCATCAGAAGCAAGGTCAAAACCTTCACAGAACAAGTAATCTATAGACTCATGAACGGGGGAATGTGAAACATCTTCAGAGGTAGAGGGTCTAACTACAGTCATGGAAGGCAAAGTCATGGGTGTAGACTCATTATCCGAAACCACTCGCCTTCTCCGTGGCTTGTGCCCCAAAGCACCCTCCTCTCTTCTTCTTCTTCAATGGAACAGGACTCACCAATATTCCTCTTCGAGGAATACGAACCAAAAATAATCTCTTGGGCCTGAGCCAGAGACATCTTCGGAGCAGACACAACAGACACCCCACGAGCAGAAAATCCTATCAAAAAGGAAAAGGTTAAGCAAAAAGAAAAAATGCTCGAGTAAGGAAAGAAGTAAAAACGAAAGCTTCACTTAACGTGGGTCTTTACTTGCCAACCGTGCTTCCCAGCGAAGTACTTCCAATATCTTTCTTCTAAAGGAGCAACAGACAACAATTTCTCTACCCAATCACGGATACCGGAGACATTCTCAACAGTACCCATGATTGCTGAAAGAAGAAATAGATACGATGTTAAATAAAACATCTCGAGTCAGAAAGAGAATAAATAAATAAACGTGAGCTAAAGTGTACGCACGTGCACGATTCCACTTCTTAGGGAAGGGAAGATTTTCTTCACCCACTAAACCAGCAGTGGGTACAGCGACGTACCGGAGGTACCAACCCCTATCCTTATCATCTCCAGGGGTTACCAACACTCTTTTACCCCTATCATTCAGAGTAAGAACCCTTGACTAAACAAGGCAGGAGAGTAGAGATGAATAAGATGGTTGAAAGTAAAAGGAACCGAGGCTAAAGAAGCTAAACTCCTAAGACACGCGGCAACTCTCCACACAAGCGGACCAACTTGCCCTAAGCAGATATTGAAGAAACGGCAGAATTCAATTATGACTGGATCAATGGGAGGTCTAAACCCAGAGTAAAAGGGTACGTATAAACAAAAGAATATCCCGTCTTGTAAGACGTTATTCTTTGATTACTATTCAGAATGTAGACAGGAAATTAGACCTCCAAAAGCACTCCCTACGAACAAGGAAAATCTGACCTTCAGTAACAAGGGTTGGATACCTCTCAACGCTATCAAGAGAAGAAGATTGATCTACAAGAACTTGATTGTCCCTAGTAAAAACAAACTCTGCATAAATAATTTCATCAACTTCGGGTTCACGAAGGCGTTCATCTCTACCCCTAGACAAAGACCGAGAAGCCCTACCCCTTGGAGAAATTAACGACCTAGCAGAAGGAGGGGAAACTATCTGAGAAGAAGAAGAGCCTCTCGAAGGAGTGGATCCTAGACTCCTTAGCCTACCATCTATCCGACTCCTAGTCGGAGCAGAAGATGGTATTAAATTCTCAACATCTATTACTATTTTGGGTTGATTCGAAGAAGACATGTTTACAAAGGCAAGAATTGTTTTTTTACAAGAGACAAGTTAGAAAGTGTTTCGTAGAAGCAAAGAAAAGAAGAAAGGTATTTATACTTGAGGACAACCGTCAAACATGGGAAAAATAATGATGAAAAGTCATAATTGAAGGTGTCACTTCAGGACTGACGCAGCCGCCTAAAGCCCCAAAAAGCGCCGAGTAACTGCAGAACCAATCTGGGAAGGACACATGGTTTGAGAATTAAATTGAAGTGGAAAACGACGCCTATGATTCATAGAAGGATACAATGTTTTGAGTTAAAGCGGCGGCAAAATATTCCCGCCATAAATGTATCCGCTTACCAAATATTAATCGATAAATAAATGGTAAGTGGGGGGACTATCTGTATTGGTAAAAAAGAGTCTCACACGTAAGCTGATTCTAGACAACTCAGCCGGATACGTGGACCAAGGAAAACACGACAGCAGGATATGATTCTACAAAGATATACAGAACAAAGAGGCACGGGTCAATAAACCGTCAAGTTCATCAACTATGGGAAACTCAACCTGATTAAGACAGGGAAGAGACACGGTCAAGATGAATCCGGAGAAAGCTACGGGCAGATTCAAAGACCCACAATTGATTACTCATACGTTATGTAACAGTACCATAATTACCGTTATACTTTGTAACGCCCCATTAATGCCACTATTAGTCATTAATGGGCAATCATAGCAAGAGGTGTATGTTATATCAAGAAATCTCCTATATAAGGGACGAGAATACAACTTGTAAAAGATCCATCTGGATTTACGAATATAATATACTTTATTTCTCCGCATCTTATTATTGTCATTCTCTGATTTTCTTTACTCAATATTATTTCTTTGAATATCAGTAACCCGCGCTCATCCTAAAAATAGCTTTGGTCAAAGGATCTAATTCTTTGGTTAAACAAACTGTGCGGCAGATTTGCGACCGCATAACCGAAATGCGATTGCATTTTGGACCGCAAACCTTCATCGGGGCTCCCAATTTCTATTTTTAAGACCCGACCCCCAGACTTATATAACACCCATCCCCCCCATCTTTTTAGCCATTTTCTGACTCTCCATTTTAGGCCGGGCTATTCCAATTCCTACTCCAGCGGAAGGTGCTACAATCCCTCCCATTGATATTCTTGATCCTCCTCCAGCCCCAGCTTCTGGTCCCGGTATTTCTGATGGGGACATTAGGGGAGCTATTCAGATGTTCACTCAGTTGGTGGCCTCTCAGGCCTAGAGGTCAAATGTTGCCCTTACATCCTCTAGTGGTCAAGGGGATTTTTTCGGTTCCAGGGTTAACAGGTTCCTTCAGTTAGCCCCTCCAGAGTTCACAGGTACTGACCCCGAGGCCGACTCTTAGGATTTTATTGATGAGATGCACAAGACCCTCCGAGTTATGCGTGCTACTGAAACGGAGGGAGGAGAGTTGGCCTCCTATCGTTTGAAAGGGTCAGCGTATTCTTGGTTTGAGATGTGGGAGGATTCCCGTGAGGAGGGGAGCCCTCTAACGAGGTGGAGTGAGTTTGCAGATGACTTCATAGATCATTTCTTGCCCGCCGAGATTAGGGCATCCTAAGCATCAGAGTTTTAGGTCCTCAAGCAAGGTGGTAGAAGTGAGTGGGAATATCATATGGAGTTCGTGTGCGTGTCCAAGTATGCTGTTTATATGATGCCGACTCTGGAGGCCCGAGTTCGTCAGTTTGTGCAGGGCCTTGGTCCCTTGGTTATTAATGAAGCTGCCACAGCTGCTCTACATTTTGATATGATTATGGGAAGATTGTGGGATTCTCCCTGGCTACAGAGGTTCGAAAGTTAAAGCTAAGGATGGATCGAGAAGGTGGTAATAGAGCCCGATCAGCAGGCAACCTTGGGAGTACATTCGGAGGTGGGAGATCAGTTCCTTGGGATGGGTCATCAGGGCCACCCGAGTCTTATGTTTAGTCCTCAGTTAGTTCCCCATCAATAGGACATCATCATCAGAAGAGAGGTCACTTTGGGGCCAGTTCAGGTAGCAGGAGGTTCCATCAGCCGGGTTGATCAGGCGGGAGATTCCAGCAGCAGCAGAGGGCCCCATGCCCTAAGTGTGAGAGGTTTCATTCTGGGCCCTGTTACTGGGATCAGCCGGTATGTTATGGGTGCGGGATGAGAGGCAATTTTCAGAGAGACTATCGTACGTGCCAGGGAGCAGGTAGGGGCACCGCCCAACCATCCAGTTCTTCAGCTGATACATCCTTAGCAAACCCTCCAGCCCGAGGCCCTCCAGCACCAGCAGGGCGCAGTGCAGCTAGGGGTGGTGCACGAGGCCAGGGAGGACCCAACCGGTTCTATGCCCTGAGTGGTCGTCAGAGTGTAGAGGCTTCTCTAGATGTTGTTACAGGTATTTTGACTGTTCAATCTCATGACGTGTATGCCGTTATTGATCCCGGGTCTTCTTTATCATATGTCACTCCTTTTATTGCTTCAAGTTTTGGGATAGAACCAGAATAACTTCATGAGTCGTTCTCTATGTCGACTCCGGTTGGTGAGTCTATTACGACCGCGCAGGTATATAGGAATTGTGTTGTCACGGTGTGTGGTCGAGGTACCATGGTCGATCTTATCAAGATAGGAATGATCCATTTTGATGTAATAATGGGAATGAATTAGCTCTATTCATTCTTTTCAAAACTCGACTGCCGAACCAGAATTATGAGGCTTGAGTTTCCTAATGAGCCAGCTATTGAGTGGGAGGGAAATAATATTATGCTAAGGGGTAAGTTTATTTCCTACCTTAAGGCCTCAAAGATGATCAGAAAGGGGTGCATCTACCATTTGGTCCGAGTTGCAGACACCACCTCTGAGGTGCCTACTCCCGAGTCCGTGGCTATTGTGAATGAGTTCCTTGATGTCTTTCTGGACGAGCTCCCTGGGATCCCTCCAGAAAAGGAGATTGATTTTAGAATTGATGTATTGTCAGGCACGCAACCGATATCTATTCCACCCTACAGGATGGCACCAGCGGAATTGAAAGAGTTGAAGGAGCAACTGAAGGATCTTCTAGAAAGGGTTTCATCCAGCCAGGTGTGTCACCTTGGGGCGCACCAATTATTTTTGTCGGGAAGAAAGATGGATCACTGCGAATGTGTATTGACTATCAGCAGCTCAACAAAGTCACAATCAAAAACCAATACCCATTGCCTCGGATAGATAATTTGTTCGATCAATTGCAAGGTGCTAAGTTCTTTTCAAAAATTGATTTGCAGTCCAGGGATCATCAACTAAAGATAACGGAGCAGGATATTCCTAAGAGTTCCTTCAGGACTCGATATGAGCACTTTGAATTCTTGGTAATGTATTTTGGGCTAACCAACACCCCAGAAACTTTCATGGACCTTATGAATCGGGTCTTCAAGCCATTTCTTGACTCTTTTGTGATGGTTTTCATCGACGATATCCTTGTATATTCACGAAGTCAGGAAGATCATGCTAATCACCTCAGGGCAGTTCTGCAGGCTCTTCATCAGCACCAATTATATGCAAAGTTCTCGAAATGTGATTTTTGGCTCGAACTAGTTACCTTTTTGGGCCATGTTTTCTCTAGGGAAGGGATTCAGGTTGACCCCCATAAGATCGTAGTAGTAAAGGATTGTCCTAGACCAACGACGCCGACCGAGATTCGCAATTCCTTGGGTTTAGCTAGATATTATCGGAGGTTGGTAGAAGGATTCTCTACTCTCGCCTCCCCATTGACTAAGATGACGCAAAAAGAGGTCAAGTTCCAGTGGTCCGATGCTTGTGAAAAGAGTTTCCAGGAATTGAAATCAAGATTGACTTCGGCGCCGGTGTTGACCTTCCCAGAAGGTACAGAGGGGTTTGTGGTTTATTGTGATTCTTCAAGGGTTGGTCTGGGGTGTGTGTTAATGCAATGTGGTAAGCTTATAGCATATTCTTCAAGGATGCTTAAGAATCACGAAAAGAACTATCCGACGCATGATTTGGAGCTGGCAACAGTTGTTTTTGCATTGAAAATATGACGTCACTATCTGTATGGAGTCCATGTGGATGTGTTCACAGACCAAAAGAGCCTCCAATATCTATTCAAACAGAAGGAGTTAAACTTGAGGCAAAGAAGATGGTTGGATTTGCTCAAAGATTATGATATGAATATCTTGTACCATCCAGGGAAAGCGAATTTGGTGGCGGACTCTATTAGTCGGAAATCCATGGGTAGCTTTGCTCACTTGGAAGCAGTTCAGAAGCCCTTGGCTCGAGAAGTTTACCAGTTGGCCAGTCTGGGGGTTTGTCTTACGGCCTCTGACGGAGGGGATGTTGTAGTACATAATAGAGCCGAATCTTCGCTTGTGGCGGAAGTCAAGGAAAAGAAATACAAAGATCCAGCATTGGTGCGGCTAATAGAGAAAATTATTAATCATAGGACCACAACTTTTTTGCTTAGCAAGGACGATGGTGCCTTGCGGTGCCAAGGGCGGTTATGTGTCCCGGAGGTGAATGACCTTCGGGAGAGGATAATGGCAGAGGCTAATAATCCTAGATATTCTGTTCACCCAGGTTCTACGAAAATGTATCACGACCTCAAGGAAGTTTATGGGTGGAATAGTAAGAAGAGGGGTGTGGCGGACTTTGTGGCTAAGTGCCCGAACTGTCAGCAAGTGAAGGCCAAACATCAAAGGCCCGGTGGGTTGCCACAACTTATAGAAATACCGATGTGGAAGTGGGAGATGATCAATATGAATTTTGTGGTAAGGTTACCCCGCACTCCACGCAAGTTTGACTCAATTTGGGTAATAGTGGATTGGCACACGAAGTCAGCACATTTCTTGGCGGTCAAGTCCACCGACACTGCAAAACAATATGCTCAATTGTATATCAAGGAAATAGTCAGGATCCATGGCACTCAAGTTTCCATTATCTCGAATCGAGGGCCCAATTCACAGCTATCATTTGGAAGAAATTTTATCAAGGTTTGGGGATGTATGTAAATCTCAGCACAGCCTTCCACCCGCAGTCTGACGGACAAGCAGAGCGAACTATCTAGATACTTGAGGACATGTTACGAGCTTGTGTGATTGATTTTAAAGGTAGATGGGATGATCATTTGCCACTTATATAATTTGCTTACAGTAACAGTTTCCATACCAGTATTCAGATGTTACCATTTGAGGCTTTGTACGGTAGGAGGTGTAGGTCACCGATTGGGTGGTTTGAGGTTGGAGAGGCCGAACTGTTGGGACCGGATCTCGTGCATCAAGATATGGAGAAGGTTAGAATCATAAAGGAGCGGTTGAAAACTACTCAGAGTCGTCAGAAATCCTATTCGGACATTTATCACAGGGATTTGGAGTTCCAAGAAGATGACTGGGTGTTCTTGAAGGTATCTCCCATGAAGGGGGTCATGCGGTTTGGAAAGAAAGGGAAGTTGAGTCCAAGGTATGTCGGGTCGTATAGAATCACTCAAAGGGTAGGACAGGTGGCGTATAGGCTGGAGTTTCCCCCTGAAATGTCATTAGTGCACCCGGTGTTTCATGTGTCCATGTTAAAGAAAGTGATTGGAGACCCGTCTGCCATCGTGCCGGTTGAGACCGTTCAGGTTAACGAAGAGTTGTCTTATGAGGAAGTTCCAGTTTCCATCCTTGATAGGCAGGTCCGTAAGTTGAGAACAAGGAAATCGCATCGATTATGGTATTATGGCGGAATCAACAAGTCGAGGAAGCTACTTGTGCAGCGGAGGATGAAATGAAAAAGAAGTACCCCCATTTAATTTAATAAGTCAGGTAATTGTTTATGAAATCGTCATATCTAAATAATTGCATATCTTTTCATATTGTGTAGGGCCACCCCACCTCTCTCATCATCCATTCTCTTATAACTCCTTAATTTGTGTTATATTTGTGTGTTATGATTATATGACGTTCGTTGAAATGAGTTTTGGGGGCTTTCTGATAGGTGGATAGGCCTAATTACAAAGGAAAATCTGGCAAAAGTTTTAGAAAAATTGGGAGTTAGTTAAATTTGGGGGTTGGCATATAGTAGTTTCAAACCCAAGTAATTCCCCGACCCTCATTCGAGGACGAATGATCTTAAGTAGGGGAGGATGTAAGGACCCGTAGAATCATTAACCCAAAAACGATGCCCAGTTAGATCTCCATGTTGAAATAACCGTAAAGATTCTTAGGTTAGGACCTCTTAGGAGTGAAAAGCACCGCCGGACTTAGAGGAAGAAAATTTGTGGAGGGATGCGGGTCTGTGGTCCACTATGCGGTCGCATATCAGGTATGTGGACCGCATAATGGTCGCACAGCTGGACAGTTAGCTGTCCATTTTGAGGAAACTATGCGGCCCAAAATGCGATCGCATTTTATGTATGTAGGCCGCATAGTTCGTCGCATATTTGCACTTGAGTTTTGCGGTGAACTATGCGACCGCATAACAGGTATGCGGACCGCATATTTGCCGCATACCTAGGCAGTTTCCTTTCCCTTTTTGCCCAGCTGAAGGCCAACTATGCGGCAGGTTTGCGGACCGTATAACCGAAATGCGATCTTATTTCGGACCGCAAACCTGCATCGGGGCTCCCATTTTCTAATTTTTAAAAACCGATCCCCAGACTTATATTACACCTATCCCCCATTAGAGTGAGAAGAGAGTGGGTTCTAGAGAGAGAAGGTCCCAACCCCCTCCAATTGATCCTCCATCACAACTCAAGCTTGGGACTAATCAAGTAGGACATCAATTTCTTCACTCTAAGAGGTAAGCTTCTACCCCACCAACCTTAATTTCCAGATTTTTTGTTAAAATGGACCCCGGATAGGTTAGTTCATGGGAATGGGGATAGGACCATACTTGCATGTAATCAAGTAATCCTAAACTAGTAAAAGGAAATAGGTTAGAGTAATATTTCACAAAAAAGGGGACCATGCAATCTTAATGAGAACCTAATGTTTGATACAATACTCAAGTAAACTCAAGCCATGATCATTATTCCTAATTATGGGTTCAATTGTGCTACATTGTGAATTAGATTGAAGGTGCTAAAAGGGTCCGGTGAATTGTGGTAGAAATTAAGGAAAAACCCCAAATCGAGGTATGTATGGCTAACTCTAATCTTCATGGAATAAAATCGTTGGTTCCAAAATGTACGATATGAATTCCCTTGTTTGATTCTCTAGAGAGTAAATGGGTTCTGTGTGTTAAGTTGAGAAATTCTTGCTTCCATGTCATTCTATGTTACTACCATGTCATTATGATATTTGAATGTATGAATTGTGATCATTATGCTCCTTATTTTACTATGTGTACGACCCCTCTTATGTGGTGGTTTTGGTCGAGGTGAAGGATGATTATATGATATGGTTGGAGAAAGGAATGTAACCTAAAAGGGTAAATATGCCAAGTGCCAAGAACTAAGTGATGAGAATAAATGTAAACCAAAAGATTGAAATGATATGAGATGTGAACTAAAGAATTAAAATGATATGAGATGTGAACTAAGATATTAAAAGATGATATGGTTATGTCCTAGAGTAAGATGTCTTAGACGATCGGGCAGAGATCGGACTCCATGATGTACACATAGTGGTAATTATGAAAGTATGATATTGATGATGTCTCATTGTTCCAAGTGGGATGGCTTAGCCGATGAGGCAGAGATCGGACTTCGTGTGATAACGACATGGTGGTAATAATGAAAGTATGATGATGATGATGTCCCACTGGTTCAAATGAGATGGCTTAGCCGATCGGGTAGAGATCAGAGTCCATGTAATAACGACACGGTGGTATATTGATGTCTCACTTAGGATGTCAGTCGATTGGGCAGAGATCGGACTCCGTGACAACGACATGGTGGTATAGTAAAAATAATAGCACTTGTCTTTAAAAGACTATTAACCAAAAGATGGCAAAACGGGATAAGAAAACATGGTGACTCTTATTTGTGCTTTTCCCTTACTTCGGTGAATTGTAATGTGAAGTCACTATTTGTATCATTGCTTGTTTGATGTTTATTCTATCTAGAGTAGAGTTCGTTCATGCATACTAGTACTATTCAATGGTACTAACGTCCTTTTTATCGGGGGCGCTACATCTTCTTATGGATGTAGGTGGCTCTGTAGCTGGTAGCGCCGATCGTCGATAGTGGTGCCCTCTCCTCCTCCTTTCAGCAGTTCTTGTGAGCCCCATTTCCTCCCGGGCCCGTGCGTAGATATATGTTTCTCTATTTTGTACATGTTGTTATATTTTGAGGTATAGCTGGGGCCTTGTCGCTGGAAATATTATGTTCCTCTTCCGTACTTTAGAGGCTCCGTAGACACTTATGTGGGTTGTGTATACTTTGGGTAGTTGTTGGATTAACTCGTGACTGTGATCCCATTTCATAAATATGGTAATTAGTATGTATGTTTTGGAAGATCTAATGTTGATAGCGGTGTAAAAAGGAAAAATGGACTTAATGTTATAAATGTATGCTTTTGATTTATCTCCTGCCAACTCAGTAAACAATGTATGCTGTAAACTCGGGGAGTAAACGAGTCGGGTAGGATGGGCTAAACATGCTTGCTTGACTGAGTTCACTCGGTTAAGCATCGGTCTCGTCCCCCGGGGTTGGGGCGTGACAGGTACCTTGGAGTCGGGGACTTAGCCCTACGGAAGGTTACTTTAAACCCCAACGAGGAAAAGCTAGGTCCAAAATAAGAAGGGCCACACCATGTCCTGGGGGTGGTCGACAAAGGATCATACAAGCTCGACATGTTGAAAAACGAGCGGCTCCCAAGAAATTGGAACATATCCATGCTCAAGCGATGCTATAGCTAAGGTAATCTTACGACCCCGTCCCTTTTCACTCACCCAAAATCTAATCTTCCACAGGCATCCTACAGAAAGTTCCCGAATATCCCTCAGTTGCAAAGAATTCCTTGATCGACTGACACGCTGTACTCTTTTCCTTCGATCGGGTTTTTCTCTCGAAAGAAGGGTGTTAAAGGACTCTACCACAGGAAGGTATGCCCCCAAAGCAAGTCAGAAGCAAACTAAGGAGAGTTTTTCGCATAAAAATGATGCAACAGATCAGACGGTTGAATGAACCATGCCCGCAGAAGAAGATCAAGCCTCCAAGGGAGGAAAGCATGTAAGCTTGTATCGAACAGTAAAAAAATGTTTTTCATCGCACATTTGGGCAGACAGTTATCGACAAAATAAATCAAGATCTGAGGTCGTAAGATCCCAAGAGGGTAACCTCAGGAATGTTTTGAACTGTAAGTCCTACGGGCATGATCAAAATCCCGAGCAGATGTATCTAAAATAACGAGAACACGATCCCGAATTCAAAATCCAAGGCTATATATTCGGACTTGTAAGACCCCTAAAAAGGCATACCCTCGAATATAGACGCCGAGGACGAGATACTCGGGACTAAGGTCTACGGTCGAATAGCACGACTACGGTCAACGGGCTTCGACCCAATAACAACAAGAGATTCGGGGACGCCTGACTATCGTTCTAAAATCAAATCCTTCAAAATTATTTCGGAAAGAACCGATTAAAATTATGCTACCTTTAGTATACGCAAGAGTTTCGAACATTTTCATGTCAGCTCGTACAAAAGAGTCTCGAACATTTTCATGTAGACTCATAAAGAATTTTTCTTCGTTCATCATAACGATTCATAATCGAGGTCCTTCTGGGCCGTCGAAGAGTCGGATGAATGCGAGAAAACTTCAAACAAAATCTTTAATCAATGAAGTATATGAACAGAAGTCGCGTAAGTGCCTTAAAGCCAGCATAAAAGGGCCTACAGAATAATCCTAAATTCGAAGGAATCGATTCTCTCGAAGTAGTAGCCCTGCACCCAGGACGGATAATTAAATGTCGCGTAGGTGCCTTTAAGCCAGCGCAAAAAGGCCTACGGGCCAACCCAAAACCTGAAGGGTCGACGGATTTGAGTCGAAATTTGGCTCGGGGACTAAAGCCCAGATGGTCAATTAAAAGTCGTGTAAGTGCCTTTAAGCCAGCGCAAAAAGGCCTACGGGCCAACCCAAAACCTGAAGGGTCGACGGATTCGAGTCGAAATTCGGCTTGAGGACTAAAGCCCGGGATGGTAAATTAAAAATCGTGTAAGCGCCTTTAAGCCAGCGTAAAAAGGCCTACGGGCCAACCCAATATCTGAAGGGTCGACGGATTCGAGTCGAAATTCGGCTCGCGGACTAAATCCCGGAACGCTTAATTAAAAGTCGTGTAAGTTCCTTTAAGCTAGCGAAAAATAGGCCCACGGGTTAACCAAAAGACGGAAAGGTAAACGCCCTCGAGTCGCAGCCCGGCTCGGGAACTGAACCCAGAACGGTCAATTAGAGGTCACGTAAGTGTCCTTAAGCCAACGTAGGCAAACCCAAAATTTGAAGGACCGATGAACACGAGTCCCAACCCGGCTCGTGGACCGAGATGAAAGTGATTAACTTAGAATCACCTAGAAACACCCAAGCTAGCCCACGGGTGAATCAGAGAACCCAGAGGACAAATGAGTTCACGCGATGGTTCGACTCGAAAATGAGCTCTAGACAAAATTGCATGAGCCTCCGGGCTAACCACAAAAGTCCTATAGGCCAGTTGGAAGGGAGCGTTAACCCCATGGTAATCTTGAACGACTGAAGTAGAGTCCTAGCAGGTCCATCCGAGGAAACAGATCTCAGAATAAATAACCACTTGGGCAAAGCCACTGACGCAAGCGCGGTCTGTACTCGAGACCTGCGCCCGCTTTAGTTTGAAACAGGTCCCACGATCCAAGAAAAACATGCAAATCTTGAAGCCTCCCTGAAGTCCAGATAGATATCTAGCTGCAAAGCCCAAAGGCTATGTCGGGACCGGTCAGGCCCCATTCCAAAGAGTTATGTTTCAACACCTTCCTAATGTTTCGAGCCTGGGTAGATGAGGGTACGATCCTTTATGACTAAGGTAGGTATCTGCTCAAAGTCCGTCCTTGGGGTTCCCGAGATGACTGCGCATAAGGGGATTTTTTCGCTCGAAGATTGTCAATAGCACCCCTTGTTTCGTTACAGAAAACCTGAAGTTCGATCCTCACCAACTTTAAGAAGTCCCGATTCCAGTCGGGGGTTCGAAGCTTTAATGAACACAATGGTGATCGTATTAAGAGTCCAATTTGTGGGCCATTCATACACGCAAGCCCACGCAAATGAAACAAAATTTAGAATCGGGATAAAATACAAACAGATGAATCTCATATATTAATAGAATATGTTTACAAGGGAATCTTTACACAAAGAAGCACAGAACAAAAGGCCTAATCTACATGCAGAAGAGATATGTCCTCGAGGCCCCCTCGAGGGACACCTAGTCAGTGCCATCGGGCTTCCTGCTTCCAAGCAGCAGCCAACAAACAACATGTTCTTCCGCATATTAAAGCTCCCTTTTATTGGGCTCAATATACATGCCATGTCGATGTTCGACCACCAGCCTGCCAACAATACGTTCCTTCGCTTTATGGAACCTCTACTGTTGATATTGGAGGACCCCTTCTCAAAATACCAAACCAGTGCGGGATGGAGATTGTATCCCCTTGCCTGGGGAAGGCGGGAGGGGCGAAATACAGCACCGGGTCGAAGTTAAAAGAATATGAGCAGCAATATAGGTACTTCAAAGGAATATGAGAAGCAGTATATGTACTTCACACGCAAAAATTGCTCGGGCCTTTCCTCTGGCCAACAACAACCCAACATAACCCCAGCTGGTAGGGGAGGGCTTCGGGAAAAAAGTTCATAATCATGCTCAAACGACCGTCACCAAACAACCACAAAGGCATAGGATTGCGTTACGAAGATAGGAAACGGAGATGGGTGAAAAAATTGGAGTTTGTTGGAGACAGGAAGGATGGTGTTTGAAGAAAGGGAACCCCTATTCATAATTCAATAGCCTTACTAAACAAAGCAACCAATGTCTTTGGGGAAATCAATTTGCGACACCATTATTACTCCTATACTGGGAAAGTTAAAAGGCAGAACAGTCAATGCCCCGGGGAGACAGTTCGACGGGGCATTTTCAAATCACGAGACAAGCTCACATCACGAGCATTACGTCATCATGAATGGTCCAGGAAGTACCCGCGTTGAGGTCGTTTCTTATTACTTTATTATAAGAAATGAGGGGACTATCTGTATGCAGCTAAAATCGAGGAGGCCGACTTTTACGCTCGTTATGACATTCAGCGCCTCATTTACTAAGGATCCTTGATGCCGTTTTAGACTGGCCACCAGCCTACACCACGGTCACCCCCGAGGCATCATAAACCCTGGGTGGCAGGTTGGGGCAGCACGAAGATCGAGATGAACAACTCTGCAATGAAGTACATCTCCATGTGCAGGAAATCGCGGATCAAATCAATCATAGATTTTTGTAATAAATTCTAGATGTACTATTTTGGTTCTCTCCCTCCTATTTAAAGAGGAACCCTTATTGTTAAAAATAGAACAACAATACATTGAATACAAGAACATTCTTTTCTTTTAATATCAAACTCTCCCTGTTCCTCTTTGTTAGCTCATTTATTTGCATTTATTACTTTCTGTCACTTGTTCTTCATTTATTTCCTATCAGTGATCATAAATAGCACATCTCAAGGCTTGTAATTTTGTTATATCTTCATCGACCATTGCATTTCAAATCCTATAAGATTGTTACGGCTTCATCGACCGCTCGATCTAGGTCTGAAT
This sequence comes from Nicotiana knightiana, assembly GCA_005239525.1. NCBI lineage: Eukaryota > Viridiplantae > Streptophyta > Magnoliopsida > Solanales > Solanaceae > Nicotiana > Nicotiana knightiana. The sequence goes on along the minus strand of ML402046.1, from coordinate 21,342 downwards.
CTCGGTCTCAGGGACCTCCCGAAGTTAACATTGAGCCTTCGAATTAAGGAGCTCTGGTTTACTTTCCTTTAAGATTTTTAATTATTTTCTCATTATTTTACCCAAACATATCTATCTATAATCACTCAATAACTGGTATTAAGATAAATCACATATTTATAGAACCACATAACTAAATATAATTGTAGTTACCATTTTCATGGTAAACACCTTTCATCTGCATGGGACTAAGCCCTGTCCCACATCCTGCATGAGGATAAGCCCTTCCTCCATATATGCATGAGGCTAAGCCTTGCCTCCACATCTGCATGAGGCTAAGCCGTGCCTCCATATCTTGCATGAGACTAAGCTCTGTCTCCATCTGCATGAGGCTAAGCCCTGCCTCCAAACTTGCATGAGGCTAAGCCTTACCTCCACATTTGCATGAGGCTAAGCCCTGCCTCTATATCTGTATGAGGCTAAGCCCTGCCTCTATACTTGCCTGAGGCTAAGCCATGCCTCCACATCTACATGAGGCTAAGTCCTGCCTCCATATCTGCATGAGGCTAAAGCCTGCCTCCATACTTGCATGAGACTATAACCTACCTCCACATCTGCATGAGGCTAAGCCCCGCCTCTATATCTGCATGAGGCTAAGCCCTGCCTCCATACTTGACTAAGGCTAAGTCGTGCCTCCACATCTGCATGAGGCTAAGCCCTGCCTCTGTATCTGCATGGGACTAAGCTCTGTCCCAAATCTTGCATGAGACTAAGCTACGTCTCCATCTGCATGAGGCTAAGCCATGCCTCTATAGCTGCATAAGGCTAAGCTCTGCCTTCATCTGCATGGGACTAAGCCCTGTCCCGAATCTTGCATGAGGCTAAGCTCTGCCTCCTATTTGCATAAGCCCAATAATTGCCTTTCATTTGGAGAGATTAAGCACTGTCTCTCGGGCACTATCTATTTGCTCTTCTTTCGGGCTAAGCTCTGCCCTCAACTTCACAAGACTAAGACTTGTCTTGTTGATATCATCTTATTGTATCTCATGGGATGAAATATCTCCAACTTGTCCAAAGGCGTCATAGTCTAAAGGCATCATCCTCGTAGCCGGAAGACACCATGTCATGGCCTGAGGATCTCTCAAATTTGCATATCATTATTCAAAGGCATCATGGTTCGGAGGCACAATTTTCATGGTCCGAGAACATCATTTCATGGCCTGCGAATCCATCACTGGGCAATTCATGGCCCAGGACATCATGGTCTAAGGACGTCATCCTCAACCGTTCAAAGACAATTCTCATGGTCTAAAGGGAATATGCATCATGTTTAAATTTCCGCACAAATATATGCTTGTAGTATCTTTTTACTTGCAGGTGGCCCGATAAGCAACTGTTATCCAAACAGGAGCAATCCCTCTCTAATTCCTTCAAACTATCTCAAGCCCGCTCGCTCACCATAATCATTCTTTCACCTATCCCGAAACCTCGCGTCCGTTCTTGTGATGATTTCATCGGTATATTCCGCCGATGAATCCAGAACTGCAAATGGCCTGATTCCTATAAACCATGGATCTGTAGGCAGCTCAGGAACCAGAGTGTGGACTAAATCTCTCAAACCATATCGCTCGGTCAAAATTGGCCATCATATCTTTACCCGACAACTCTTTCATCCTTCCCGAGTAAAGAGGGACAGCTGTTGACACCCAATTTTTTCCTATATTAATTTTTAAATGCATATATACCTTCAAAACTATGCATTGGCATCAATTGATATTTTTCCATAATTTCTACATATTTCAGGGATTTTTAATTAATTTATCCTAGTATTTTATTTACATAAAACCATTACATATTGCATCACAAATGAATTTATAATAATTTCATGGCTTAATATTGCTATTATATTTATATTAGGTTTAAAATATCGCATAAATAGCCACATTAACAATTTTTGGGTTACATTATTTTACCAGAAAATGGCTTATTGTATTTTTAAAATATTGAATAATTATTTTAAAACATTACTATGCATGAAAATTATTTTTATAATTTGTTAATTATTTTATAAATTATTTTTTTATCAATTATTTGGGTATTTAATAAATAACCCCTTTTATTTTCAGACCAAACCCCTTCAAAACCAACCCAAACACCTTTATATTAACCCAAAAGCCAGCCCAAAAACCCTAGGCCCAAATCTGCCTACCCCAACCCGATAACCCCCTCTTTAATCGTGGATGTTGATCAAAATTTGATCAACAGTCCACGATTATCCTTACCATAATTAACCCCCTAACCTACCCAAACCCTCTCATTTTTTCCCAGCCCCGCTGTCATCGTCTCCCTTATCTCTCAACTCTCTCTCGACCTAACCCTAAACCTAATCTCTGTCACCGGCGTAAACCTCCTTCCTTTGGTGCTTCTATGTCTTCTCTTATCAGCTCTAGTCTTCTATACGCCATGGCTCGTCGATTTATTGGATCCTTGAGAAGATCTCAAGGAAACCCAACGGGTAATGGTTCGAAACTTGCCTGTATCAGGCCATTTGTCGTTTGTAAGTAAGGATATTTCCTTGTTTTATTACGAATCTATGGGTTCTTGACCTATTCTCTTCACCTCTGCTATTTTTCTAAAAACCCTATTTCATTACTGCTGATTCTTCTCAGATCTTTATAGATCTGAGATAATTTGAATATTATTAGATGTTTTCCCTCAAAGTCTCCTGTTCTAATTAATTAATTTCGAGTTTTTGTCAATCTCTCTAAACTAGGGTTTATCCCAGACTTTCTTCAAAGATTTATAAACTTCTCAGTGTTTTAGTAATTGTTCTTTCATTATCGTGACTGATTTCTACAGGAGTATTCAAACCCTAGTTGATTCTATGTGATATACTGGTTTCTTCAATCTTTGCTTCGATTTTGGGTATTTCTGTGATACCAGTCGTATTAGTTTACTCTATCTTTTGGACTTAAATATTTTTCCTTGTTAAATCTAGATTTTTTGTGGTTTTTCCCTAATTAATCTCTATTGTTCGAACCTGCTTTTCCGGCTAAGTTCTATATTTCTGTGAGATCTTACTTAGTTTAATTTCTATTTATGGAATTTGAATAATTCTTTCCCGGAAATCATTATTCTTTGAAGGTTTTGCTGATTACTTTACTCCGTTAAGATTTGTGAGCATAAATTTTGTTTGTTTCCTTGTTTATGACTTTAGTTGATCACACCTACCTTATTTAGTTGTATGTATGATTTTGGGACTTTTACTGATCCTTTATTTGGTATGATTTAGATTCTTTGCCTAAATTAAACCCTCTTATTGTTACCGTTAATCAATTACCCGTAATTAAGGGGGCTATTCCGAACCCCCTTTATGTGATTTGATTCTGTAATTATGTGATTGTCCTTAATTGACTGACTTATGATTCCTTTACTTTATTTGTCCTACTCCCTAAGTGTTATAAATACACTCTTGTTTTACCTCTCAAACACGAACAATAGTTCAAGAACACACACTCACACAAATTATCTCTCTTCTATCTCTTTCTGCTATTTATGCTAATTGCTTATCTAGCCGGCTGAAAGCCAAGGCAAAGCTGTGGAACTCTACCTGCTTTACTTTCTGTATCTTGCTTCCTTAACTGGTATGTTCTTCTTTCAATTCTGAAATTCAACTCTATGTGCTCCACAGTATTTAAATCCATGCCTATTTCCGCACTAGTTTAATTGGCTACATATTTAATTGTCTTCCTGTTTACTGCTTTGCTCAATATGCTGGGGTCTTACCCTCTCTTGTTCAAATGTTTAACCAGCATGTCTAGGTCTCACTTGTCTTGCTTGATACCTGGCCAATAGGTTTACTTCAGATCTTGTTTACTTCCATCGACTAGTATGCTCATGTTAGTATCATAGACTCCTAATGTACTTGGTTGATCCTAATTGGCATGAATAATTCTGTGTAGTAGACCCCTGTCTTAAACATGACCATTCTCATATTCTGTCTTTATGTTTTATTATCCATTACCACTTTAATTTCGAGCATGATTCCGTTGTTAATACTTTGAAGCAGTAGTTTTGTGTTCTGGTTGTCAATCAGTTCCTACTTGTCTGTGTACTTGCTAGTCAATATGCTTCTCCTCTTACACATGTTCACGTGTTTCTGATTTAAGCTCTCTCTTTGTTCCCAATTCCCATGATCCTTGATTGTAAACTTATGTGTCTTCACTTAGAATTAAGTAATAAATGGCTTCGAATCTGGGTACTCTAAGTTTTGTGATTGTGTGGTTGTTTGTGGAATCTTTGTTCTTCTCAGAATTGCTTCCAAAACTGTTTTCACTCTTAACATTTTCCTAAAACTGCTCCCATTCCTGAAATACTTTTCACTCCTAAAGATTTTACCTCTACATCATTTTTTCCAAAATCTTCTCAACTATGTCAGCACTCTCACTTCTACTCTTAGATTATTTAAGTTCTCCCCCTCCAGTGTGTGTACTACCTAGGAATCCCTTAGATTCCTCCGAACTCTGACACACTGGGTTTGGCCCTTCCACACTGCACATAACCAGTTCTTTATTTAAGAAAGGGTCTGTTGATACCCAATTTTTTCCTAAAATAGTTTTAAATGCATATATATTTTTAAAACTATGCATTAGCATCAATTGGCATTTTTCATAATTTTACGTTCTTAAATTAATTTGCCCTAGCATTTTATTTATATGAATAATTACAAAATTGCATCACAAATTATTTTAAAACATTTCTTGACTTAATATTACCATTTAAGGTCCTACTAAGTCCAAATTATTTCATAAATGGCCAGATTGACACTTTTTGGTTACAATTGCAATAATGTAGCCCATGCATACATTATTGCCTTATTTTATCAGAAATTGGTCCATTGTATTTTTAAAATACCAAATAATTATTTTAGAACACTTCTATGTATGAAAATCATTTTTTATAGTTAGTTAATTATTTTCACAAATTAATTTTATTCAAATGTTTTGGGTATTTAATAAACAGCCCATTTGTTTTCAATTTTAGCATAAAATGCCAGTCTAAGACCCCTTATAATTTGGCCCAAACCCTTTGAGCCCAAAACCCAATCTGACCAACCCAATGCCTTAGCCAATCCTGTTCGTTGATCATTCTTTATCAACAGTCCAGGTTTTTCCTACCTTAATTAAACCAAACGACCCCCCTAATCCTATTCATTCTCTACCCTTCCCCCGCCGTCACCTTTTCCTTTCTCTCTCAAATGCTCTCTAGTGGAACCCTAATTACCAGGCGTTGTCACCTGCTTACACCACCATTCTATGGTGTTCCTTCGTCGTCTCAGGCCTCTACTAGCCTCCTACTAGCTATGGTCCATCCATTTCCTAGATCCTTGAGGAGATTTTAAGGGACCTAGGGGCCTGGTTCGCACCTTTTGAGTTCCTTTCCTGTTTCAGGCTGTTTGCTCGACCTTGAGTAAGACTCTTTCTTATTTTTGTTACAAATCCATGATTTTCTAAGCCTATTTTCTCGTCTCTGCTACGCTTTCTAAATGTCACGCCCAGAAATCCCACCCTTGGGACGTGATGGCGTCTAACGTTGAACCCGCTAGACAAGCCAACGCATACAGTTAAACTAACATGATAACCTCAAATCAAAAGAACAAGCTAAAGCAGTTCACAACTTAACAGCGGAAATAAAATATAGTTCAAAACTAAGTAAACCTGTGCAGTTCGAATATATATATGTACAACGGAAAAGAAATACAATAAGTAATCAATCAATAAGGGAAGGGGAACATGATGTGGGGAGATAACAGTTTCATATAAGAAATCTTAAACAAAGAAATGAACACCAAGGCCAGAATATCAATAAGGACCAGAAATCACAAGCTTGCACGGCATCACCCTTTGTGTTTTTACTCTCGTCCTCACTATGCAATGTATAATGTAATCAACGTAAATCATGGCACGGCATCACCCTTCGTGCTTTTACTCTCGTCCTCACTATGCAATATATAATGTAAATCAGGGCACGACATCACCCTTCTTGCTTTTACTCTCTTTCCTCTGAGTATAATCAATGAATATCGGTACGGAATGGTACATCGTACGGCACGGCATCACCCTTCGTGATTTACACTCTTTCCTCACAATATCAAACAATGCACGGCATTAACCTTCGTGCTTTAACACTCTTCCTCACAGTAGCAAATAATGCACGGCATCACCCTTCGTGCTTTAACACTCTTCCTCACTCAAACAACAATCACAAACAAGGGCAAGGGAGTAAACAGAATAGAAATAGAAATCCCGGCGAGGGAACAATAACAGTAATCTCAACATCCCAGCAAGGGAAACAATATCAAACAATGCACGGCATCACCCTTCGTGCTTTAACACTCTTCCTCACCCAAACAGCAATCACAAACAAGGACAAGGGAGTAAACAGAATAAAAATAGAAATCCCGGTCCCGGCAAGGGAACATCAATTAAACAATTAAATCCCGGCAAGGGAACAATAACAGTAATCTCAACATCCCAGCAAGGTAGATAATCACTAAAGCAACAATGACCCAGCGAGGGTATATTTTAGTAAATTTTTCTCTTTCTTTCACTTTCATTTCATAGTTTACTCTATTACTTGAGCCAATTCTCCAAAGGATTTAATTATCTCATATATCTTCACCATTCATGTTACAATTTGAGTCAATGCTCCTCGAAGTCTAAAGATCACAACTCCCTTCACATGATCTTTACAACATATAGAATCATCAATTAAGCATGGAAGCTACAAGAAAATCGGAATATTCGCAATCATAAGACTCACGGTTNATTCAATAATTCAATTACATAGCCTAATTACCCATTTCCATGCATTCTTCCAAAATAACAAAATTCGACCCCGGGCCCGCTTGGTCCAAACACGAGGCTCGGACCAAAACCACGTCACCCATTCACCCGCGAGCCCCAATATATAATTTGTTTTCAAATTCGACCTCAAAATGAGGTCTAAATCAAGAAAATTCAAAAGGGCCTAACTCTACCCAAATTCCCAATTTTCTACTCTAATTTGCATGTTTTAGGCTTAGGAATTCATTAGATATAGATGAAAAATGAAGGAAACGAGTTAAAATTTACTAACCCAAGAAGTTTTGGTGAAGGATGGCTTCAATGGATGCCTAAGGACCTTGGAGAAGATGAATTTCGTGAAAACTTATGAAAAATCGAAGCTATTGTTCTGGAAATATTTATATACCACTAGGCAAAATTTCCTTTCGCGTTCGCGGAAGAGAGGTCGCGTTCGCGAAGGGTAGGCAGGGCATACCATCGCATTCGCGGAAGGGAGAACGCGAACGCGAAGTGTAAAAAGGCTGGGGTCCAGAAGTTGACTTACGCGAACGCGTGGGGCATCACGCAAACACGATGTAGAAGACCTGCAAAGCTACGCAAACGCGGTCAACTGTACGCGAACGCGAAGAGGAAAAGAGGGCTAAGACCTCAGGGTCAAATAACCCTACGCGTTTGCGAGGGAATGGATGCGAACGCGATGAAGGAAAAGCTTAAAGCTTCGCGAACGCGGAAGAGGGGTCGCGAACGCGAAGAACAAATGGACCTGCAACTACTGAAGCCAAAAACCAGCAATCTTCCTAAGTTCAAAATCACTCCGAGACACCTACGAAACACTCCCGAGCCCTCGGGGCTCCTAACAAATCACATGCACTAACTCAACAACATCCTACGAACTTAACCGTGCGATCAAATTGTCAATATAACATAAAAAACAACGAATCAAACCTCAAAATCACTAGTTTTTCTTCAAACTTCATAAACTTTCAAATTTAGAGTTTTAAGTCCGAAACACGTCAAACGACGTCCAATTTCAACCAAACTTCACAGAAATATCTTAAACCACATATAAAACTTGTACCAGGCGCCAGAACAAAAATACGGGGCCGATACCAACACGTTCTAGCCAATTTTCATTTCAATTTTCTTCACACATTTCAGAAAAAACAAGTTCACTAAAAAATTCATTTCTCGGTCTTGGGACCTCGAAATTCGATTCCGGGCATAAGCCCAAGTCCCATATTTTCCTGAGACCGTCAAATCACGGGTCCGGGTCCGTTTACCCAAAATATTGGTCGGAGTCAAATTTACTCATTTTAATATCAAATTTTAGCATTTTCATAGAATTTCATATTTAAGATATCCAGCTATGCGCCCAGAATGGGCACGCAAATCGAGGCAACTACAGATGAGGTTTTCAAGGCCTCGAAAATACGGAATGTGTAATAAAATAGGTGATGACCCTTTGGGTCGTCACATTCTCCACCTCTAAAACAACTGTTCGTCCTCGAACGGACAGAAGAAGGAAGTTCCTGAGTCGGGGAATAAATGAGGGTAACGGCTCCGCATATCGGACTAGGACTCCCAGGTCGATGCCTCAGGAGGCTGACCTCTCCACTGAACACGAACAGAAGGGAAACTCTTAGATCTCAACTGAAGAACCTGCCAGTCTAGAATAGTTGCCGGCTCCTCCTCATAAGATATCCTTGTCCAACTAGACAGTGCTGAAATCTAACACGTGGGCTGGATCGCCGTAACACCTCCGAATCGTAGACACATGAAAAACTGGATGTATGAATGATAAGCTAGGCAGCAATGTAAGTCTATAAGCCACCTCTCCCACTCGATCAAGAATCTCAAACGTAGAGCCTGGATCAAATAATACTCATGCATCCTATGACAAACAGGGACAATACATGTGATGACCGAATCTGAAGCAACAACCTCTGAACGGGCTGGAAGAGGATAGTACCTGGCTTGGCCTCCCCCTCTAGGGTGACCTCGACCTCCCCGACCTCCACCTAGAGCTGTCTGAGAAGGTAGGGTAGCAGCTGGGGCTGGAAGAATAGTTGGAGGACCTGGTGGAGCACGAGGGGCCTGATAAGACTGAGATGGTGCACCCCTCCTAGCTCTGGGCAATCTCTAATCACATGACGAGGGTCACCACACCCAAAACTGGCCTGGCGACTCTGAACTGACCTGTTGGACTGGACGGTGATAGCACCTCGAGCAGGAGGCACACTAGATACTGGTGGTGCATAATAAGGCTCTTGAGGTCTAGGAGAAGCTGGAATACCACTGGCTGTTGGAAGAGCTAAATGAACGGGGCAACTCACAAAACCCCTACCATAGCGTGTTGCTGGTGCACGAACTCCTGAAAAATGACCCGTCTCTCGAGACCTCTTGGCCTCTCTCTCCTCCCTGTCCCCGGCTAACATACTCTCAATCCTCCGAGCAATACTCACGGCCTGCTGGTAAGTGATATCTGTCTCCAACTCTCTTGCCATAATGGTCAGAATACTGGGGTGGAGTCCCTCAATGAAGCGTCGAAAACGGACTGCATACTCTGACACAGTCATGGTACCTTAGCGTAACTGCTCAAACTCTGCACGCCAAGCATCCCTGAGGCTCTGAGGGACAACTCAAGTAAGAACATCTCAGATAACTGAGACCAAGTAAGTGAAGCTGCCTTGTCTGAACTACTCAGCTCAAAAGCACGCCACTCCTTATAAGACGCTCCCCTTAGCTGGAAAGCTGTAAAAGAAACCCCACTCGTCTCCACAATACCCATAGTGCGGAGAATGCGATGACACTCCTCAAGAGAACCCAGCATCATCTGAATCTAGTCCGCTGAACTCAGGTGGGTGGTACTTCTTGTACCTCTCAAGTCGGAGTTTCTCTGCCTCAGAAGCAGCTACCCTAGCCTCATGCTAAGCTGGAGCCACTGGGGGCATAGGGATATACTCTCGAACCTGCCCAATATGGACCCTATGCTCAGGAGTACCGGCTGCGGGAGTCTGTCTCCTGGAGGGCTGGAGTATTAGTAGGGACCTCATGTAAGCTGTTGGGGGCTCCTCCGTCTCTGCTCTCGCCGTTGCTCGGGCTGCACCGCGTGCTCGTCCTCTACCCCGACCCATGCCTTTGGTGGCTCTGGCTGGGGGCTCGGGTTCCTGATCATCAGTACATCCGGTACGGGTCCGCACCATCTGTGAGTAAGAGTATAATAGAATTTTAGAATTTTGATGATAGTAACTAGCACGAAAAGGAATTCCAAAGAATATGAATGTTCTTAACAGTTACATAGCCTCTCAAAGATAGATCCGTGAGATCTAATAAGACGTCTTGTGTCTGGTGACTCCTATGAAACTAGACGCTATGATACCAACTTGTCACGACCCGAATTACCTCCGAACGGTCTTGTGACGGCACCTAGTCTATGCGACTAGGTAAGCCTAAAACTTGCGGAGAAATAAAAGCAATATAATAATTGAAATAGAAAAGATGAAGAAGAAGACACATAACTCAGCCGCTCGACATATACAATTTCACTTCCCAAAACCCGGAATGTCACAACAGTCACAAAGCTCTGTATTAAATGTAGCTCTATACAAAGAAGTAGCAGAAATTCATAAATCATCTATGCATATACTAGAGTAGAAGGGCATTCGTAGGATTCTGCAGACGCGGCAGAATTACCTCGCGGTCTCTTGGCAGCTCATAGAGCGACTCCTAACCACGATACTGGGTGCTGTCACCTGGATTTGCACATGGAAAACATGCGCAGGAAAGGGCATGCGTACTCCACAATAGGTACCCAGTAAGTGCCAAGCCTAACCCCAGTCAAGTAGTGACGAGTTCAGGTTAAGGCTCTACTGTATTTTTGTAGTAAAACAGTAAAACAATTTCATAGAGAGATATAATAAGCTAAAGCAAAATCAGTAGAACAGTAAGCTGAAATAAATAGTAAAAGGGAGCCCTCGGCTCAGCACAGCGTATCTCACAGTAGCAAAATGCAATGGAGTACAGGGGGAAAGCTCCCGGATTCTAGCCCATAGTCCCAATTTAAATATGCAATGCAGTACAGGGGGAAAGCTCATGGAATCTCGTCTGTAGTCCCAATTTAAATATGCTATGTAGTACAGGGGAAAGCTCCCGGAATCTCGTCTGTAGTCCCAATTAAATATGCAATGCAAATGAATACCGAAAACAGTTTATTTGAACAGTTCAAGAAGGATCGTAGGCAAATACAGATAAAACAACCTAAACATGGTGAAAATAGTAACAAATAGGATAAACTCAAGTAAAACAGGTAGACATGCTTATTCCTAAGCTAAACTACACAGTTATTACATGAAACAATAAAATAGGGATAAAGTGATTTATCTCATGAAATGAAAGTAAAGTTTTCGCAACATTAGCCCGTGTACGCAGTCATCACCTCACGTACACGGCGCTCATATAACAAAACAGTATCAAAACAACCTAAGGGGAAATCCCCAACACACAATTACGCAAGCCACTTACCTCGATTGTGCCACTCAACTCAACACCACACTTTTTCCACGAGTATCTGACTCCATATGGCCGAAATCTATTAAATTTGATTGCATAATGTAAATAACACTTCAAGTAATCAAATAGATAATTAACTCGAAGCTAATACGCAAAGTCAGGAAATTTGCCAAAAAAGTCCCCCGCGCCCACGTCTCAGAATTGGGTAAAAATTATAAATTTCGTACACCCGTTCACTCACGAGTCTAACCATATAAAAATTACTCAAATCGGATGTCAAAATCCCAATCAAAACTCAAGAATTCGGCCTATGAAGTTTATCAAATTTTTCCAGAATTTTCAACCAAAATTTCGAATATAAAGGATGGATTAAAAAGTATAATCATGGAAATTAGCCTAAACCGTGTAGGAATCACTTACCTAAATTGCCCGGGTGAATATCTCCCCAAAAATTGCACTTTCCCAAGCTCCCAACTTCAAAATATGGAAAATAGCTAAAACCCTCGATTTTGGGTCTTTAATGATTCTGCCCAGTTCTTGTTCTATGCGATCGCGGACTTACAGTCGCGATCGCGAAGAGTACTCCAACACGCACCTATAATCCTTCTTCATGACTGCGTAGGGAGATTCCCACTTCTTCAGCTGCTTAAGCTCCTATACGATCGCGACCTGGACCATGTGAACGCGTAGACCAATTATGCCCAAACACCGCAATCGCGAACCCATTGGTGCGATCGCATATAACAAATCGTTCCTGCCTCAGCTCACTCTACGCGATTGCGGATGAACATACCCGATCGTAGTGAACAAATGAATGGTGCTATAACAGCAGAAAACTAGCAGTTTACCTAAGGCCAAAAGTACCCATTTGAGCACCTGAAACACACCCGAGGCCCTCGGGACCTCAACCGAACCTGCCAGCCAATCATAATACCTCATTCGAACTTAGTCGAGCCTTCAAAACACATCTCATAACATCAAAATTTCAATTTATGCATGGATTCAAGCCTAAGAACTTATTAAATTTCCAAAATCCACATCCGATGCCGAAACACGTCAAAACTCATCCGAATGACCTCAAATTTTACACACAGGTAAAAAATGACACTACGGACATGCTGTCACTTCTGGAATTCCGTTCCGATCCCGATATCAAAATTTGACCTATCGGCCAAAATCGCCGAAATTCTAACTTTCGCCAATTCAAGCCTAAATCTACTATAGACGTCGAAAACACATTCGGAACATGCTACTAACCCTGAAATCACCCAACGGAGCCAACGAAGTTGAAGGAATTCCATTCCCGGATCCGTCTTCACACAGTTCTAATTACGGCTCGATTTCTAAATCTAAATTTCACGTTTAAGGACTATGTGTCCAAAATCCCTCCGAATTTCACCAGTCAACGCTCCGACAAGTTCCAAAAGCTGAAATAGACATGGGAGAAACAATTATTGGGGAATTGGGGCGCTAACTCTCAAAACGACCGACCGGGTCGTTACATTCTCCCCCTCTTAAAATTATTCGTCCTCGAACGAGTATAGAGACATACCTGAAGCTGATAAAAGATGAGGGTACTGACTTCGCATATCCTTCTCGATCTCCCAAGTCACCTCCTCGAACGGATGAACCCTCCACTGAACCTTTACTGATGCGATATCCTTTGACCTGAGCTTTCTGACCTGGCTCTCCAATATAGCTACAGGCTCCTCAACATATGATAGGTCCTTGTCCTACTGGACGGAACTGAAATCCAAAACATATTCGGGTCGTCGTGATACTTCCGGAGCATAGAGACGTGGAATACCGGATGAACACCTGCTAGGCTGGGAGGCAAGGCCAACTCATAAGCAACCTCCCCAACCCGCTACAATACCTCAAAAGGGCCAATAAATCTCGGACTCAGCTTACCCTTCTTCCCGAACCTCATGGCACCCTTCATAGGCGATAATCGAAGCAAAACCCGATCACCAGCCATGAATGATAAGTCACGAACCTTCTGATCTGCATAACTCTTCTTTTTGGGTTGACCTGTGCGAAGCCTCTCCTGAATCACCTTTACCTTGTCCAGGGCATCCTGAACCAAATATATACCCAACAATCGGGCCTTGCCCGGCTCAAACCATCCCATTGGAGACCTGCACCGCCTACCATACAAATCCTCATACGAAGCCATCTGAATGTTGTACTGGTAGATGTTATTATAAGCAAACTATGCAAGTGGCAAGTATCGGTCCCATGACCCTCCAAAATCCATCACACAGGCACAGAGCATTTCCTCAAGAACCTGAATCGTGCGCTCGGACTGCCCGTCCGTCTGAGGGTGAAAGGCTATACTCCACTCCACCCTGTTGCCTAACTCCTACTGAACGACTCTCCAGAATCGTGAAGTGAACTGGGTACCTCTGTCTAAAATGATAGATACTGGAATACCGTGGAGTCAGACAATCTTCCTGATATAAATCTCAGTCAATCTCTCCGAGGGTATGTAGTCAACACTGGAATGGAATGGGCTGATTTGGTCAGCCGATCCACAATCACCCAAATAGCATCGAACTTCCTCAAAATCCGAGGAAGTCCAACCACAAAGTCCATGGTGATCCGCTCCCACTTCCACTATGGAAGCTCAATCTGTTGAAGTAACCCTCCCGGTCTCTAATGCTCACATTTGACTTGCTGATAGTTGAGACACTTGGCTACAAAATCCACTATATCCTTTTTCATCCTTCGCCACCAATAGTGTTTTCTCAGATCCTGGTACATCTTCACGGTACTCGAGTGAATGGAATACAGCGATCTTATGGCCTCCTCAAGAATCAACTCCCGAAGCCCATCTACATTGGGCACACAGATACGACCCTTCATCCTCATCACGCCGTCATCCCCAATAGCCACATCCCTGGTATCGCACCGTCGAACTCTATCCTGACGAGCCAGAAGATTGGGATCAATATATTGGCGCTATCTGATACGGTCATAAAGTGAAGATCGAGAAACCACACAAGCAAATACCCGACAAGGCTCAGAAATATTGTACCTCACAAACTGACTGGCTAGGGACTGAACATCTAAGGCTAAGGGCCTCTCAGCTGCATGAAGATATGCCATACTCCCAAACTCTCCGCCCGGCGACTCAAGCGTCGGTGATGCGAGACTAAATTGCATAATTTAACATGTGATATACCTTACATTTTATGCGTATTAATGATAAAAATACACTTGTTATGTGCTTAATGGAGTTTATTTCATGTGTAGGTGAAGTGGAGATGGCAACGGAGCTAAAAGGATGCAAATACGTCGAAAGATACGCGAAAGGAGACACCCGGGCGATAGCCGGGCGACAGAGCCAAACACACTGACCCTGCCTGGCGTTAGCCAGGCGTTTGGGCTGAAACGCCAGCCCCACCCTGGCGTTAGCCAGGCGTTTGGGCTGAAACGCCAGCCCTAGCCTGGCGTTAGCCAGGCGTTTGGGTCCAAACGCCAGGGTCCCCAGTCGGCCAGAAATCGAGTTTTGACGGGTTTAAGTGTTTTCTAATTGAAATAGAAGTCTCCTACACGGTTAGGGTTCACCCTAAACCTATAAATAGACTCCTAAAACACAACTACAAAGGGAGATTCACAGGGATACACAGAGATTCGAGTTTAGAGTGAATCGAAGGCAAAACATCAATTTGTACATATTTTCTTCATTACTTTGTAGTTTAATTATGCAAGTTGTTTTAGATTTTATTCTTATGAATTTGTTTAGCTAACTTCTTTAACCTAGGGTTTTGGTAGAACCCGTTGGGGAATAAACTTATTGTGATATTAATATAGCTTTGATTGGTTGATTAAACTCTATTTGTTCAACTACGTTCTTGTTGTAGTTGATTGAAGGGCCCTCAATTAGCTGTGCCTATTTATTATGTATCTACTTGAGAGAGAGTGCATATTTAGGTAATTGTTTGAACAACACCACTCCCAGAGTATAGACTAAAGTCATAACCGAGCGTTTAGAGGTTGGATTAGAGATAACGATACTTCGGGTGCAATCTAAGTGAACTGTAATGCAATCTAGCTAGCGTAACTTGAGAGAGTGCGTCTAGTAAATTATCATAATTACTTGAGAGAGATTTATGGTAGATAGAGTGTTCATGATTGATAGAGACGATTAATCAAGCTATACGAAGTATCCGAGAAGTAAGTTCACCAGCGGGGGAAACCATAACCTTAGATTTTTATTACAATTGTTTATACCTTAGCATAGTTAATCTTTAGTTTTAATCTTTAGTATTAGTAATTTAAATAACATCAGGTGACAGCTGAGTAGTATTTTAACAGCGTGCTTGATACGTCAATTCCCTGTGGGATCAACTCTGGGCATAATACCCCAGGATTATATTTGCAACACCCGCTTAGTCTTCTACAAGACATAGTTGAGCGTGATCAGTCGACCACCACATTGGCCTTCCTCGGGTGGTATAATATAGCGATGTCATAATCCTTGAGTAACTCTAACCACCTACCTAGCGCAAATTGAGGTCCTTCTACTTGAATATGTGCTGCAAACTCCGGTGATCGGTGAAAATCTCACAGGTAACATCGTATAAGTAATGATGCCATATCTTCAGGGCGTGAAAAATCGCTGCCAACTCGAGATCATGAACTGGATAGTTCTTCTCATGCACCTTCAGCTGTCTACATGCGTAGGCAATTAACCTACCGTCTTGCATCAACACCGCTCCAAGGCCAATCCTCGAAGCATCACAATAGACTGTATAGGTCCCTCGACCCGTAGGTAATACCAACACTAGAGATGTAGTCAGAGCTGTCTTGAACTGGTCATAGGTGCTGCAATGGATGAAAATCCCTCCACAAAACGGCGATAGTACCCAGCCAAACCGAGGAAGCTGCGGATCTTAGTAGCTGAAGACGGTCTAGTACAACTCCTTCAACTTAGGAGGAGCCATACGATAGGGAGGAATGGAAATAAATTGAGTGCCCGGCAAGAAATCAATATCTCTGTCGGGCAGCATACCCGGAAGATCAGCTTGAAAAACATCAGGATAGTCCCACAATTGGAACTGACTCAACTGTAGGAGTATCAACACTAACATCCCTCACATAGGTTAAGTACGCATCACACCCCTTCTCCACCATCCGCTGAGCCTTAAGAAAAGAAATGACTCGGTGAGGAGTATACTCTAAGGAACCTCTCCACTCTAACCTCTGTAAACCTGCATATCCAGTGTCACGGTCTTGGCGTGACAATAAATAATAGCATAATGGGGCGACAACCAGTCCATGCCCAATATAACATCGAAATCTACCATACTGAGTTATAATCAGCCCTGGTCTCAAAACCACTGATAACAATCAAACACGACCGATATACGCGGTCCACAACAAGAGAATCTCCCGCGGGAGTAGAGACATATACGAGGGAACTTAAAGAATCCCAAGATATCCCCAGATGTGAAGCAAAATAAGAAGATACATATGAGTACGTAGATCCTGGATCAAATAATATTGATGCATCCCTATGACAAACAGGTACAATACCTGTGATGACCGAATCTGAAGCAACAGCATCTGAACGGGCAGGAAGAGCATAGTACCTGGCCTGGCCTCCCCCTCTAGGGCGACCTCGACCTCCCTGACCTCCACCTCGAGCTGTCTGAGAAGGTGGGGTAGCAGCTGGGGCTGGAAGAATAGTTGTAGGACCCGGTGGAGCACGTGGGGCCTGATAAGACTGAGATGGTGCACCCCTCCTAGCTCTAGGGCAATCTCTGTTCACATGACGAGAGTCACCAAACCCAAAACAACCCCTCGGAGGGCATGACGACTGATGCTGACTCTAAACTGGCATGCTGGATTGGCCGGTGATAGCCCCTCGAGCAGGAGGCACACTAGACACTAGTGGTGCATAATAAGGCTCTTGAGGTCTAGGAGAAGCTAGAATACCACTGGCTGCTGGAAGAGCTGAATGAACGGGGCGACTCACAAAACCCCTACCATAGTGTGTTGCTGGTGCACGAACTCCTGAAAAATGACCCGTCTCTTGAGACCTCTTAGCCTCTCTCTCTCCTCCATGTCCCCGGCTAACATACTCTCAATCCTCCAGGCAATACTCATGGCCTGCGGGTAAGTGATATTTGTCTCCAACTCTCTTGCCATAATGGTCCGAATACTGGAGTGGAGTCCCTTAATGAAGCGTCGAACCCTCTCTCTGATCGTAACGACCAAAGCTGGTGCATGACGAGCCAAGTCACTGAAATGGACTGCACACTCTGACACAGTCATGGTACCCTGGCGTAACTGCTTAAACTCTGCATGTCAAGCATTCCTGAGGCTCTGAGGGACAACTCAAGTAAGAACATCTCAGAAAACTGAGCCCAAGTAAGTGAAGCTGCCTTGTCCGGACTACTCAGCTCAAAAGCACACCACCACTGATAAGTCGCTCCCCTCAGCTAGAAAGCAGTAAAAGAAACCCCACTCGTCTCCACAATACCCATAGTACAGAGAATGCGATGACACTCCTCAAGAAAAACTAGAGCATCATCTGAAGCTAATCCGTTGAACTCAGGTGGGTGGTACTTCTTGTACCTCTCAAGTCAGAGCTGCTCTGCCTCAAAAGTAGCTACCCTAGCCTGATGCTGAGCTGGAGCCGCTAGGGGCATAGGGATATACTCTCGAACCTGCCTAATATGGACCCTCTGCTCAAGAGTACGGGCTGCGGGAGTCTGTGCCCCTCCCCCGGCCTGGGATGTAGCTGGAGCTATCAGGAGTAGTCCCGCCTGAGACAGAGTACTGAAGGCACTCAAGAACTGAGTCAAAGTCTCCTGGAGGGCTAGAGTAATAGTAGGGACCTCATGTGCCCCTCCAACTGTATCTACTAGGGGCTCCTCCGTCTCTTCTCTTGCTGTTGCTCGGGCTGCACCACGTGCTCATCCTATACCCGGCCCCTGCCTCTGGTGGATTTGACTGGGGGCTCGGGTTCCTGATCGTTAGTACGTCTGGTAAGGGTGTACACCATCTGTGAGCAAGAGTAGAATAGAATTTTTGAATTTGGATAATAGTAACTAGCACGAAAAGGAATTTCAAAGAATATGATTGTTCTTAATAGTTACATAACCTCTCAAGGATAGATACGGACGTTTCCGCACTGATCCGTGAGACTCTAATAAATCGGCTTGTGTTTGGTGACTCCTATGAACCTAGACGCTTTGGTACCAACTTGTCACGACCCGAATTACCCTCTGAAAGGTCTCGTGACGGCACCTAGTCTCTACGACTAGGTAAGCCTAAAACTTGCGGAGAAATAAAAGCAATATAATAATTGAAATAGAAAAGAAGAAGACACATAACTCAGCCGCTCGACATATACAATTTCACTTCCCAAAACCCGGAATGTCACAACAGTCACAAAGCTCTAAACTAAATGTAGCTCTATACAAAGAAGTAGCAGAAATTCATAAATCATCTATGCATATACTAGAGTAGAAGGGCACTCGTGGGATTCTGCGGACGCGGCAGAATTACCTTGCGGTCTCCTGGCAGCTGCTAGAGCGACTCCTAGCCACGATACTGGGTGCTAGTACTTGGATCTGCACATGGAAAACATGCGCAGGAAAGGGCATGAGTACTCCACAATTGGTACCCAATAAGTGCCAAGCCTAACCCCAGTCAAGTAGTGACGAGGTCAGGTTAAGGCTCTACTGGATTTTTGTAGTAAAATAGTAAAAAAAATTCACAGAGAGATATAATAAGCTAAAGAAAAATCAGTAGAATAGTAAGCTGAAAGAAATAGTAAGAGGGAGCCCTCGGCTCAGCACAGCGTATCTCACAGTAGCAAAAATGCAATGCAGTACAGGGGGGAAACTCCCGAGATCTAGTCCGTAGTCCAAATTTAAATATGCAATGCTGTACAGGGGGAAAGCTCCTGGAATCTCATCCGTAGTCCCAATTTAAATATGCTATGCACTACAGGGTGAAAGCTCCCGGAATCTCGTCCGTAGTCCCAATTTAAATATGCAATGGAAATGAATACCAGAAATAGTTTATTTGAACAGTTGAATAAGGATCACATGCAAATACGGATAAAACTACCTAAACATGGTTCAAATAGTAACAAATACGAGAAACTCAAGTAAAACAGGTAGACATGCTTATTCCTAAGCTAAACTACACAGTTAGTACATGAAACAATAAAATAGGGATAAAGTGATTTATGTCATGAAAGGAAAAGTGGAGTTTTCGCAACAATAGCCCGTGTAATCACTCGTCACCTCACGTACACGGCGCTCATATAACAAAACGGTATCAAAATAACCTAAGGGGAAATCCCCAACACAGATTTAGGCAAGCCACTTACCTCGACTGCGCTACTCAACACAACACCACGCTCTTGCCACGAGAATCCAACTCCGTATGGCCCAGATCTATTAAATTCGATTGCATAATGTGAATAAAACTTCAAGGAATCAAAATAGCTAATTAACTCGAAGTTAATACGCGAAGTTAGGAAATTTTCCCAAAAAGTCCCCCTGGCCCACGTCTCGGAATTGGGTAAAAAATTATAAATTCTGGATACCCATTCACTCACAAGTCTAACCATATAATAATTATTCAAATCGGATGCCAAAATCCCAATCAAAACTCAAGAATTCGGCCTAGGAAGTTTATCAAATTTTTCCCAAATTTTCCACCAAAATTTCGAATTTAAAGGATGGATTAAAGAGTATAATCATGTAAATTAGCCTAAACCGAGTAGGAATCACTTACCTAAATTTCCCAGGTGAAAATCTCCCCAAAAATCGCACTTTCCCGAGCTCCTAACTTCAAAATATGAAAAATAGCTAAAACCCTCAATTTTGGATCTTTAATGATTCTGCCCAGTTCTTGTTCTATGCGATCGCGGACTTACTGTCACGATCGTGAAGAGTACTCCAACACGCGCCTAAAATCCTTCTACACGAACGCACTGCACAGTTTGCGATCGCGAACCTTAACTACTCAAATCTACACGATCGCGGTTGGCTTCACGCGACCGCGTAGGGAGATTCCCATTTCTTCAACTGCCTAAGCTCCTATGCGATCGCGACCTGGACCATGCAAACGCAGAGACTAATTATGCCCAAACACTGCGATCGCGAACCCATTGGTGCGGTCACATATAACAAATCATGGCTGCCTCAGCTCACTCTACGCGATCGCAGATGAACTCACGTGATCGCAGTGAACAAATGATTGCTGCTATAACACCAGAAAACCAACAGTTTACCTAAGGCCAAAAGGGCCCGTTTGAGCACCCGAAACACACCCGAGGCCCCAGGGACCTCAACCAAACCTACTATCCAATTCTAATACCTCATTCGAACTTAGTCGAGCCTTCAAACCACATTGCATAACATCAAAATCGCCAATTATGCATGGATTCAAACCTAAGAACTTATGAAATTTCCAAAATCCACATCCGATGCCGAAACACGTCACAACTCATCCGAATGACCTCAAATTTTACACACAGGTAAAAAATGACACTACGGACTTGCTGTCACTTCTGGAATTCCCTTCCGAGCCCGACATCAAAATTTCACCTATCGGCCGAAATCGCCGAAATTCTAACTTTCGCCAATTCAAGCCTAAATCTACTATAGACCTCGAAAACACATTCCGAACACGCTCCTACCCCAAAATCACCAAACTGAGCTAACAGAGTCGACGGAATTCCATTCTAGATCCGTCTTCACACAGTTCTAACTACGGCCCGATTTCTAAAGCTAAATTTCATATTTAAGGACTATGTGTCCAAAATCCCTCCGAATTTCACCATTCAACGCTCCGACAAGTTCCAAAAGCAGAAATAGACATGGGAGAGACGATTATTAGGGAATTAGGGCGCTAACTCTCAAAACGACCGACCGGATCGTTACATGAAATAACTCAAATTCGCGAAGGCAGGAACCCAAAAACTTGTTGGTTGATTTCCCAATGCACACGCAAGTGTACGTGGTCAACAAGTAATATA
>ML402043.1:55170-68943 GCA_005239525.1 Nicotiana knightiana | reverse complement strand
CGTACTTGGATGTACAATAGGAATTATCCTAATTGGTGGGGATTGCGGGAGGATTTTGTAGAAAGGGTTGATGACTTTATTTGACATGCAATGAAATTTCCACCAAGAATAACTTGGATACAGTACCTGGCAGAGTGAGTCTTTAATTGTTGTTCTCATTAGTGACAATGATGATGAGGAGACAATGGCATGTGTTTCAAACAATGATGGTGTAGGTAGGAATTTAACATTTCCTAAGTAGATAAAAGAAGAGGTTATAGAGGAATTCTCTACTTCATTTTCCAAGAGGAGATTTCTCCAAACTTCTCTTCCTTAGAGAAGCGTTTGGAAAATGAAGTAGAGAATTCCTCTATAACCTCTTCTTTTATCAACTTAGGAAATGTTAAATTCCTACCTACACCATCACTGTTTGAAACACATGTCATTGCCTTCTCATTATCATTGTCGCTAATGAGAACAACAATTGATCAAAGACACACCCTGTCAGGTACTGTATCTAAGTTATTCTCTGTATTCAAGTTCATCCCGAGTAATATTACTACGAGAATAATCACCAAAGCCACCAGACAACTTTATGATGCCAATGAGCAAGATGAGCTATTCAGTGAGACTCATATTGTAAAGAAGAAGAAAGAGACTGATCCAGAAAGGTGGGTCGAGGGCCGAGCCTCGACTGTACTTGTAAGTTTTTTACTTTTCATTAAGTATTTGATTTACTAATTCAATGTAATTTTTCTTATAGGGTCGCTTCACAGCTGACGTGGAGGAATTCATACGCAGTCATCCACCTAATGAGTCGGGCGAGGCAATCCAACTTTCAGACGAGGATGCAGAAAGAACACTTAGTTTTCCTTGAGTACTTTTATATACTTTGAACTAGACAATAGAACCGGTTTTCGAATGGGCTTGTAATAACCATTAACTTAGTTTTGTTAGTTTAATGTGTTTTCTATTGAACTTTACTTTGTTGATTTTAATGCTGTTATTGTTGTTGCTTGTAATAAGGAATTTGGTATGCTGGCAGGTGGTGTAGCTGCCAAAACAGGCAGTTTCTACCAAAATTATACCCAGAAAAGCGATCAAAGTTGGTCGCTTTTCTATTTAAATTTTTTTTCCTGGGAAATAGCGACCAAAATTGGTCGCTAATTAACCCAGATTTTCAGAAAAGTGACCAACTTTGGTCGCTATACTTTTTAAAAAATAAAAATTCTGGGAATTAGCGACCAATTTTGGTCGCTTATGTATATAAAAAAAATTAAATTCTATAAATTAGCGACCAACTGTGGTCGCTAAATTTATATTATTAAAATATTGTAGCGACCAAAGTTGGTCGCTATATTGTATACCCGGAATATTTGGTCCTTTTACTTTAGAGACCAAAGTTGGTTGCTAATTAGCGACCAACTTTGGTCCCTAAATTAAAGGAACCAACAAAATAGCGACCAAGCCAGTTTGGACGTATTTTGGTCGCTTTTCACTGTTTAGGGACCAACTTTGGTCGCTTTTGTGGTCGCTTTTCCCGAATTTTTAGTAGTGTGCATAATATGAAATAATACTATTTGGATCATGAGCAGAGTTCTACCTAAGTCCAAATTCCCTTTTAAACTTATCCAATCTAAGTGAACCAGTTCCTTTCAAAAGAATCCTAACCGAATTAAACCACCTAGATACTAGGGAAAGATTCTACTGTCTCTTCAAAACTGACAATTCAGTTTGATTAGACTTCTATAAGTCTGAAAAGCCTGTCGTTACCCATTAATTACCCCTCCTTTATATTGATCATCATTATTTCTTTCTTCACTCTATAATTTTCAAGCCATCGAAATACTCTCATCTTCCAAACTCAATTTACTTCTCTTTTCTTCCTGAACCAAGCACAGAAATGGCTAACCTTTCTGAAAAACCTTCTTCATCACCTAAGGAAGTCACACCTACACCATCCACCACACCTTCAACCACACCTCAACCTAAGAAAAGAATAATTAAGACGCTTGCTCGTAAGATAGTGGCTGGGAGTGAATTATCCAAGAAATTAGACGCTCAATTGAAAGCTAGCCAAGCCCAAGAACCCCATAAATATGAAGAATATTTCAAGTCTGCTACTAAGGGGGAAGGAACTGGGTCTTTTGACACAGAACATGTAACCTTGGCCTAAATGTTACTACTGAAGTCATTTCTGAGCTAGTTGAGAATCTGGAGAATAGGTTTATACTGGTTGGATATGTGGTCGATGTAGAATCTTCCGAGTCTAGAAGGATTGGTGGTAAAAATAAAAAAAAGGAAAAAGAAAAAAGAGAGTGAGGGTGCTCGAAGTGAAGAAAGTGGAATGGGTAAAAGAGTGGTTGATTCTTCACCTACTCCTGATACAGGTGTAATGGCTGCTTGTGGAGCAGAATCAGGTGAAATGGAGGATACAAAGGGAAGTGGGTCTGGCGAAGCCGTTGAAGGGTTGGTTAAACTTGGGCAAAATGTAGATGAACCTAGTTCATCAGTAGAAGAAACCCCCGGAGACCTATTGAAGAAAGTGACTGAGAGCTACAATCCGAAGAAGAAGAGAACGTCCAAGGCAAAGACCCTGATACTTTTAGGACTAACAAGAAAAGGAAGGTTTCTCCTTCTTATACTGTTGAAATTCTTCCCACAAGAGGAAGAGCCACAAGAAGCCAACTAAAGCAGAATGAGGCAGATTTGAAATTCTTCCCACAAGAGGAAGAACCTTGGCTGAGCCTGTTGAGGCTATTGACGTTGATGAGATGGATTTGGTTCATCCAAGATGAAGATGTGATTGAAGAAGTGGAGGTTCAGACTCCAAACCTAAGAAAGACAAGACTTCCACTAAGAACTCTACTTCTGAGTCAAAGTCTTCTAAACCATCCACCATGGCAAAAAAGACCGGGTCTGCTGTGAAGACAAAACAAGTGAAAATTGTTTAGGAAGAAGAATGGAATGGATAGGAAGATGATTCAAATACTGAGAAGGGCAAAATGGCCAAGTTTGGCAAGAGGAAAATTCTGAATGGTAGACTCCTCAGGGATTTGGAGGAGGAAGGAATGGTGCTGCTGTTGGAGAAATTGGAAGTGCAGGGCTGGAAGGACATGGTCCTTCAGATGGATGGCAGGTTGGCCAGGAGTGAAATTGTTGAATTTATAGAAAATGCTGAAGTAAAGGATGGACGGGTTACCAACTTTGTGAAAAGGGTGCAAATCTCTTTCAATGTGAAGAAGTTGGGTGAAATTCTATGTGTACCTGCTGAGGGTTACAATGACTACATAAATCTTAAATGTCCAAGCCTAGAAAACCTTTCTATTACCCTGTCCATTACCAAAAAATTCAGTAGAAATGAGGAGGAACTTGAGCCCAAGCCTGTGTACAAGAGTGAAATGAAGTCATCCCACAAGGTGCTGATCAAATTCGTCAACAAGTGTGTTCTGCCTAGGCAGGAAAAGAGGCACATTGCCAACTTCATGGACTTGGTTCTGATGGAGTGTTTGGATAGTGGGAAGCAAATCAATTGGCCTGGATTTATAATCCAGATTCTTGATAGGTTTATAAATGGCTCCAAGACTCATGTCATTTCCTATGGCTTCATTTTCATATTTGTTCTTGAACATTTCAAGGTGCCTCTGAAGAAATGGGAGGTGGCTACAAACAAAGATAATTTTGGAGAAAATACTCTAATTGCTTGTGATTATGAAGTTCATGCCACTTCTAATGAACCTGGTTCATCCAAGAAGGTACCAGTGAATAGCAAGATCAGAGCCTTGGTGCAGGAGAGTGGGGAAAATGATGCTGAGATTGAGAGGTTGAAGCAAAGGTTGGCTGAGATGGAGACTGAGAGAGATGCTCTCAGAACTGAGCTGGCAAGAGAAAATGAGAAGAATGATGGCATTCTTCAAGATATGCTGAAACTCCTCCAACCCAAAAATCAAGCACCTAGTTCTTCCTAGCCTTAAGCTCCTAGCCTAGTGTAGATCCTTCAGTGACCCAATTTGCGATGTTTTTGTTTGCTCATGTTTTTAGTATTTTTATTTCTGTTTATGCTTTGTGGAAGAATCGTATCAAGTATCAATGAAATTCACCGGTTTTTACTCTAATTGTCTGTTTATATTTTTTTGATGGTTAAAATTCTTAGCTTGATCGATGATGATTAATCCATGATTACATTTGAAGTAGCCCCAGTGGCTATGAGTAAGTTTTAAAATCTGGGTATCTCACATTTTTATGCAACTTTTCGATGATGCCAAAAGAGGGGAAAAAATTGTGCATGTTGTGTTTTACACGTTGAACATTGATGTTTATAACCTAATGAATCTGGTCCTTGATGATAAGTGATAAAAAGGAAAATGGTTTCAAACATTGTATTGATATTGAGCTAAGTTGAAAAAAGGCCTAAGCTTATGAAAAGCACAGAGTTTGTCATCATCAAAAAGGGGAATTTGTTGGCCCAAGTGAATGTTAGTTTTGAAGATTGGAAAAGGAAGCTCAAGCATGAACCAAGTCCATCCCTTGTGTGCATAGACACGGGCAAATTCGAGCATGTGTGATGCACGTGAAGAATATAAACTTAACTTGGTATAATTGATATCTCCTTATCGAAAAGGTTCATAATTGATAAGGAGAAGGACTCCTTACTCAAAGAGAACATTATCCAAGATAAAAGAGGAGTTAGAAATTGAGATCAACTAGAACTCTTCCACCAAAGAAGAGTAGCACTAGAACTCTAGTTATTTATTTATCTACTAACTCTATATATTGCAAAATGTTCTCACTCTACAATTAGTCACAAACTCAAAGTTAAACATGAATTGAGAGCAAAATAGTAAGGCATTTTGCAAGCAATTCGTGTGTGATTCAAGTGTGCAAACCTGAAGCCAAAATGAACCAGATAAAAGAACCAGTTCCAAGTGTTTATCTTTTATTCTAGTTCAATTGTAGTAGGTGTTTCCATATTGTACCTTTCAGCTTTATCTAGAGACAATTGTAATAGGTACTCAGAGTATTCAAGTTAGAGTTAACTTGAAGTTGTCGCAACGGTTAGAGGTTGTCTGCTAAAAGGGATTAAAGTTAGTCCTAGGTTTACAAAAGTGTTTTTAATGCAGTTTTTGGCTCAGTGATTTAGTGGAGAGTTTGAGAAAATCCTACTAGGAAGTGGGTCGTGGTTTTTTCACCTTTTGAACCAGGTGTTTTCCACGTAAAATACTTGTGTTCTTTACTTTTCGCATTTACTATTTCAGCAATAGTAAGTTAAGGAACACTTAGAAGAACCAGGTCCTTCCATAATCAATTTAGGCAAAAAAATTGGACAGAACACAAATCACCCCCCCACCCCCACTTGTGTGGTATTGAAGTTAAAACATCAACGACCGATTTCTATGATAGGTCGTGATGGCGCCCAGCGTCGCCGCTAGGCAAGCCAACATTGAACTAACCACGTGATTTTTCTTTTTAGTAAATTTTCAAGTAATTAAACTTTCCTTAATTTAAAAAAAAAAAAAGATGTAAGAAATACGAATTTAAAATAAATAAAGTGAAGGCAACTGAATGCATTCATAACCATATGATTGATCCAAAAACTACACGTCTACTAGTGTGTCCCAAGACCTGGTGTCACAAGAGTATGAGCTACTAGTAGAATATACAAAACAATTACCACTCTACTTTCCAAAATGAAATAGACAGAACAATAAGACAAAAGAGAGACTCCGGCTTCTGCACAATGGCTCGGAAGGCAGCTCACCGTATAATCTCATAACAGGAATCAAACGTGCGCGTCGGGCTGATACCTAGATGCACATGCCTCAGATCCTGTACATTAAGTGCAGATATGTAGCGTGAGTATATAAACAACATGTACCCAGTAAGTATCCAATATAACCTTGAAGAAGTAATAACGAGAGGTCGACCTGACACTTACTATGGGCTAACAATAATATGTCAAAATTATAATTAAGCATGGATTGCATGGATAATACTGAAAAATCAATAACAGAAAATAGTAAATAATCCTTTCACAAATATTAAGTCCCGAATTTATTTTCATCATTTAACAATTTATATCTCAAGCCAATGAAGCAATATCAATATTATTAATTCCAAAGATTCATCATGCGCAAATAATGTTGAGGTCGTACGGCCGGATCCAACATAATTATTTAAATTGTGCACTGTCGAGGGTCGAACGACATGAACAATAGATGCATCTATCTTCTGCCGAGGCGTTCGGGCTGCTCCACAAAAGAAAATACTTTAAAGAAAACATAAATTCTCAATAACAATCAAGTGTCTCATTCACAACTTCAAGTAAGTGAAATTTAACCTTTTGCAATTCCTTTATCAAATTTCAATATAACTTGAGCAATTAAGCTCACAGGTAGGGTACAAACACAGCAAGTATAGCATGATATGGGTCCTAGACTACGCGGACTATGTGCTTAATTCCCTCTTATAAGGTTAGAAAAGAGACTTACCTCGTCTCAAAGCCTACTTTCCGGTCCAAGATTGTGCTCAAACCCTAAATACGATGCCCAACGACTCGAAACTAGTCAAATATGTAAAATAATCAATACATGTTCAAAAGTTCATATCCTAGCTCTCAAAGTGGTTCCCGAGCCTATTTTGAAGAATCCCTAAAATTCACCCCCAGGTCTACGTGCCCGGATTCCGAAAATGTTTGAAGAAAGTTGTCACCCATAACCTCATGAACTCAAATATATGGTTTTTACTAAATTCCATAACCAATTTTGTGGTTATATTCTATTTTTATCAAATCTAGGTTTTTCTTCTAACCCATAAATTTCACAAATTTACATATTAAAATCTACCCACAATCTACGTATTAAGCTCACATTAGGTATATATTACTTACCCTCAATAGATAGGTTGAAATCCCCCTTTTTGTAGCTCTAAAATCGCCCAAGTGTGTGAAAAATGAGAAAAAAGGTCTAACTCCCATATTTAAGACAAGGGTTCTGCCTAGCTAACTTCCCCTTCTTCGCGAACGCGGAAGAAGCCTTGAGTTCGTGAAGGCTTAAGCTGCCTAAGTATCGCGAACACGACAGCTATAACGCGAATGTGAAGAGCAAGGTGCACTAACCCTCCCCGACCCCATTTCCTCTACGCGAACGCGAGGGTGGCTTCGCGAACGCGTAGACCTAGGCCATTAGGCTTCGCGAACGCGAAAGCCTGACCGCGAACGCGAAGGGCAATTTCACACTGCCCTCAAATCTTTCTTCGCGAACGCGATGGCCCTCCCACGTTCGCGAAGAAGGAAATCAGAAATGGAAAATCTGGTATCCTAAACTTAGCTCCGGGCGATCCGAAACTCACCCGAGCCTCTCGGGACCCGTCCAACTACACTAACAAGTCTATAAACATATTACGAACTTGCTCGAACTTTCGAAATGCGTAAACAACAACAAAACCATGGATCACACCCCAATACCAAATCCAATCAAAATATGAACTTCAAGTTCCAAATCGCTCTGAACGCGCCGAATCATACTTAAACTACTCGGAATGGCACCAAATTTTGCGTGCAAGTCTTAAATCACCATACGAAACTATTTCAAGTCTCAAAATTCCATTTGGACCTCGATATCACCAAAACCTACTCCAAACCAAATTTAAAAAACCTCAAAAAACCTTCAAAGAGCTAACTTTCACTATTAGGCGCCGAATCGCTCCAAAACTCGATCCGAACATACGCCCAAGTCCAAAATCATCATACGAACCTATTGGAACCGTCAAATTCCGATTCAGAGGTCGTTTACTCAAAATGTTGACTGAAGTCAAACTTAGCCTTTTAAGGCCAACTTAAGGAACCAAGTGTTCCGATTTCAACCCGAACCCTTTCAAATCCCGAATCATTCCGGCAAGTTATAAAATAATAAAAGCACATTCGGGGAGTATTATTTAAGAAAATGGGGTTCTAAAAGTAAAACGACCGATTGGGTCGTTACAAGTTGGCTCGGGCTAGTCCGAGCTAAACTTTGATAGAAATTGAACTTAATAAAGTCAAGGTTTTTAACTAAGATCAGATCGCAAATCTAAATAAAAATACAAAAGGTTCACCTTATTATAACTTTGATCAAAGAGTATCATCGTCAATTCAGCTAGGCCGTGCATAATTTGGTAAATGTCGAATTATCGTATCGTAACTAAATAATTTGGTATTTGATATTCGATATTTTGTTTAAATTTAAAAAAAAAATTGTATTTGGTATTTTAAAATAAAATACCGAAATACCGGTACCGTACTGAAATATATATTATATTACACAATACATATATTATTAACTATAATATAAATATAAAAAATCTAAAATTTTGCTTTTCTTTATTCTCTAAGTTCATCAATTAACCCTAAGCAATTAATAAGACATTTCTAATGATCAAATTTATTCTATTATGTTGAGTTTTCTTTCCGTGGGTTACAATTTATGACTCTATGCACTAGTTAATATTCAAACTGAATAAATCGTATTTACTGAACCAAAATCGAAACCGAAAGGAGAAAAATCGAATCATACCGAATTTAATTAGGTACGGTATTGGTATAGCATATTTAAGAAATCGAATACCAAAAATATCGAACCGAAATATCTGAATACCGTATCGTACCGAACGACGAACACCCCTAAATTCAGCCACAAACTCGTGTATTCCACGTTCCTTTCAAGGCCGCGTGTTCCCCCTGACCATTATAAAAGCCGAAATCATTCATTCTATAAATAAATGATATATTTTGTATATACGTAATATACTTAGTGCCATATTATAGTTATGGAAATATCATAATATATTTAAAATTATTCATTTTAGTAATTTTTTATATGTGCTAAATTATTTTATACAATCACACTAAATCATTAAATCATGATCAAGTTGATACATATTTTCAATTTAGTATAAGAAAAATGATATTGTATAGCCATTTTCAAAATAATAGTTGAAAAATATATAATTTTTTATATATATACATTATGTATGTTATATATAAAAATTATATAAATTTTATATATTTTTTCAGCTACTGAAAGTAAATAGTTTTTGGCGCGGATTAAAAGTAAAAAAAAAAGCCGTTTAGTTTATGATCTGAAAATTAAGTAATTGATTTAATTTAAATATTGATTAAAGTTAAGTATGTCAGTGAAAGCGTAGTATATGAACATTGAATTTTTGTACTCTCTCTTTCTTAATCTAATTTTTCTATCCCTAATACCCCAACCAAACACGCCTTATCTCTCTCACCCATTCTACTCTATTTTCTATTTTCATTNTCTTTTTTTTTTTTTTTGTGGTTTTGTGTTTTGAGAATTTTTAGTTGTACTTTTGCTATTATGACAGTAACCCCATGCGGTTGTATTCACACTCATTGGTGGACCTAGTGGTAATGGGTCACAACTTATGACTTTAGCCAAAAAAATAAGTTTTTGAAGTTGTATTTGGTTTTAATTTTACTTTAAAAAATTGAAGATTATAATTATTTTATTTGATACATTCCTCAAATAAGTGTTTTAAATATTTTACCTGAATTTTGATAATAACATTTCAATATGGAATATTGGTGGTTATCTATTGACAAATTTTGAATTTTAATATTCAAATGAGTTTTATTTGTGGATGATTGTATAATTTTTGACTCCCCCAATTAAGTAGCAAGAGTGGGCATACTAGTTTTAAATTTATTTGAAGATAGCAAAAAACATCTTTAATTGTAGTGGATATTCCTTTTATGAGAAGTTATTATTTGTGTTATAGAGTAAGAAAAACATTTATTGGTAGGTATAAAGTTTTGGAATGTTGTCTAAGGTGTATGATTCAAATTTACCTTTAGATATTCCCCAAAAGAATATTCTTTGAAATGATTTTATAGGCATATAAATTTTATTAANCGCCCAAGTGTGTGAAAAATGAGAAAAAAGGTCTAACTCCCATATTTAAGACAAGGGTTCTGCCTAGCTAACTTCCCCTTCTTCGCGAACGCGGAAGAAGCCTTGAGTTCGTGAAGGCTTAAGCTGCCTAAGTATCGCGAACACGACAGCTATAACGCGAATGTGAAGAGCAAGGTGCACTAACCCTCCCCGACCCCATTTCCTCTACGCGAACGCGAGGGTGGCTTCGCGAACGCGTAGACCTAGGCCATTAGGCTTCGCGAACGCGAAAGCCTGACCGCGAACGCGAAGGGCAATTTCACACTGCCCTCAAATCTTTCTTCGCGAACGCGATGGCCCTCCCACGTTCGCGAAGAAGGAAATCAGAAATGGAAAATCTGGTATCCTAAACTTAGCTCCGGGCGATCCGAAACTCACCCGAGCCTCTCGGGACCCGTCCAACTACACTAACAAGTCTATAAACATATTACGAACTTGCTCGAACTTTCGAAATGCGTAAACAACAACAAAACCATGGATCACACCCCAATACCAAATCCAATCAAAATATGAACTTCAAGTTCCAAATCGCTCTGAACGCGCCGAATCATACTTAAACTACTCGGAATGGCACCAAATTTTGCGTGCAAGTCTTAAATCACCATACGAAACTATTTCAAGTCTCAAAATTCCATTTGGACCTCGATATCACCAAAACCTACTCCAAACCAAATTTAAAAAACCTCAAAAAACCTTCAAAGAGCTAACTTTCACTATTAGGCGCCGAATCGCTCCAAAACTCGATCCGAACATACGCCCAAGTCCAAAATCATCATACGAACCTATTGGAACCGTCAAATTCCGATTCAGAGGTCGTTTACTCAAAATGTTGACTGAAGTCAAACTTAGCCTTTTAAGGCCAACTTAAGGAACCAAGTGTTCCGATTTCAACCCGAACCCTTTCAAATCCCGAATCATTCCGGCAAGTTATAAAATAATAAAAGCACATTCGGGGAGTATTATTTAAGAAAATGGGGTTCTAAAAGTAAAACGACCGATTGGGTCGTTACAAGTTGGCTCGGGCTAGTCCGAGCTAAACTTTGATAGAAATTGAACTTAATAAAGTCAAGGTTTTTAACTAAGATCAGATCGCAAATCTAAATAAAAATACAAAAGGTTCACCTTATTATAACTTTGATCAAAGAGTATCATCGTCAATTCAGCTAGGCCGTGCATAATTTGGTAAATGTCGAATTATCGTATCGTAACTAAATAATTTGGTATTTGATATTCGATATTTTGTTTAAATTTAAAAAAAAAATTGTATTTGGTATTTTAAAATAAAATACCGAAATACCGGTACCGTACTGAAATATATATTATATTACACAATACATATATTATTAACTATAATATAAATATAAAAAATCTAAAATTTTGCTTTTCTTTATTCTCTAAGTTCATCAATTAACCCTAAGCAATTAATAAGACATTTCTAATGATCAAATTTATTCTATTATGTTGAGTTTTCTTTCCGTGGGTTACAATTTATGACTCTATGCACTAGTTAATATTCAAACTGAATAAATCGTATTTACTGAACCAAAATCGAAACCGAAAGGAGAAAAATCGAATCATACCGAATTTAATTAGGTACGGTATTGGTATAGCATATTTAAGAAATCGAATACCAAAAATATCGAACCGAAATATCTGAATACCGTATCGTACCGAACGACGAACACCCCTAAATTCAGCCACAAACTCGTGTATTCCACGTTCCTTTCAAGGCCGCGTGTTCCCCCTGACCATTATAAAAGCCGAAATCATTCATTCTATAAATAAATGATATATTTTGTATATACGTAATATACTTAGTGCCATATTATAGTTATGGAAATATCATAATATATTTAAAATTATTCATTTTAGTAATTTTTTATATGTGCTAAATTATTTTATACAATCACACTAAATCATTAAATCATGATCAAGTTGATACATATTTTCAATTTAGTATAAGAAAAATGATATTGTATAGCCATTTTCAAAATAATAGTTGAAAAATATATAATTTTTTATATATATACATTATGTATGTTATATATAAAAATTATATAAATTTTATATATTTTTTCAGCTACTGAAAGTAAATAGTTTTTGGCGCGGATTAAAAGTAAAAAAAAAAGCCGTTTAGTTTATGATCTGAAAATTAAGTAATTGATTTAATTTAAATATTGATTAAAGTTAAGTATGTCAGTGAAAGCGTAGTATATGAACATTGAATTTTTGTACTCTCTCTTTCTTAATCTAATTTTTCTATCCCTAATACCCCAACCAAACACGCCTTATCTCTCTCACCCATTCTACTCTATTTTCTATTTTCATTTCCATTTCGTCGACTCCAATCTTTTCCATTGAGCAAAGAGCTCAAAATCTCTCTCAAAAATCATGGCGCAGAAGAGAGAAAAAGAAGAAACTGAGCTGAAGGTTCCACAATCCATACCTCTACCAAATCTCCCAGTATCCTCACAACCTCACGCCGATAACCAGAAATCGACGTCGCCGTCGACATGTTCCGTTAGAACACCGGAGATTTCAGATCTAAAACTCTCTGGAAGCGATGATTCGAGATCTAGCTCCGGAGCTAGACCGCCGGAAAAATCGGATCTGGAAGAGATTAGACGGTCGGTGAAGAGACCGAGGGAGGCGAATCGGTGCTCAGGTATAGGATGCCGGAGGAAAGTAGGATTGATCGGATTCCGCTGCCGGTGCGGCGATGTTTTCTGCTCGAAGCATCGGTATTCCGATCGCCATGGCTGTAGCTACGATTATAAAGCAGCTGGTCGTGAAGCGANTGGGCTAATATAATTGAATTAATTATATAACTCCAACACATATGAGTTAATAAATAAGTCTTAATCCATTGGGCTAGCCCATTTAATTGGGCTAAAGTGATGAGTCCACTTCATTAAGCCCAAGATGTCATCTTCTTAGAGGCCCAGTTGGTGTCACGTGTCAAATGACGTGGCATGCCAAGTCAAACAGAAGAGCCAATGGGATCATGCCACGTGTAAAAATGACAAGGCATGCCAAGTCACATTAAAAGGCCAATGAAATCGCGCCACGTGTGCAAGTGACATGTTCTGACCAATCAAATACGGTCATGTCACACTTCAATTTGATTGGTCGGAAAGAGTTTGTTCTTATCACAACTCCTCCCTTCCACAACTATAAATAGGGGTCTTCATAACTCAGAAAAGAGACCAGAAGTTATAACAAGAAGCAAGAGGGAGCTCGTGGATCAAACGCTGCGGATTTCTCTAAAAGCGACAAGCATTCAAGTATTCTAAGGATTAAAAGACCAAGACGAAGATTCAAGAACAAGTTGCAAGCTTGGATTAAAAGTACGTCAAGATCAAGCTTCAAGCACTTGGATTAAAATAAAATAAAATTCAAGATTAAGCTCGAAAGCTCTTTTATTTACCGTTGAAAAGAAGAATCAGAGGATTCATAGAGATTGTAACACTCAAATATTTGAAATAAAATACTACGATTGTTGCGATATTTTTCGATCTCGTTATTTTTTCCTGACGCGAATTTATTGTCTACAGATTTAACCAAACAATTACATTATTTTTCGAAATACTTCATGGTGGGATACAAAAATTATACAACAACAAACCCATGAAATACCACAAAGTGAGATCTAGAGAGGGTAGTGTATACGCAGACCTTATCTATATCTTGTATAAATAGAAATGTTGTTTCCGAAAAACTTTCGACTCAAACGGGCATAGTTGCAGCAAATAAAGCAAAAAAAAAAAGTAATGAATGTTTGGATAAGTGGTGTTATATATATATATATATATATATATATATATATATATATATATTGATT
>ML402043.1:25775-55094 GCA_005239525.1 Nicotiana knightiana | reverse complement strand
GTGTGTATATGTGGTGTTATATATATATATATATATATATATATATATATATATATATATTGATTATTGGTTAAGCTATGTTTATGAATGTCTTAAAATCTTGTACCTAACTAAAATGGTATTAGAATAAGGAAAATATTGTTTTCATATGAATCCGTATTGTTTTTAGTTAATCGTCACAATAATTTTGACTAAAATTATGTCTGTCCTTTGAAATTAAACATTGGAGTCAACTAAAATGTCTCAATCAGACACAATGAAATAACAATTTTTTTTTTATCATTACTTAGTGTCACCATAATCTTCAATATATCGCGTTTCACTTTAGCAATATTTTATTTTATACGATACGCTTATTATTTGTGAATCAAGAAATCTTTTTAGATACGATTTAAATATTTTTAATTGTTATTACCCAATAAAAATATCTTTTATTATAAAACATTATAAATTTTATGGCATTTGTTGTCATTTCTAATTATCTGATTTTTATGTTAAAAGGATAACAAATTTATATTTAATTGAGATCGAAAACCAGAAAAATATAGCTCAAACATCATTTATCAGTATGGAGGTATATTTAGAGCCCGTATGGACATAAATTTTCTTTTTCCTTTTCTACAATTCACTTTTTCGAAATCAACGCTTGTTTATAAAAATTTTAATTTTCACTTGAAGATGCATTTTGGAAATTTTTGAAAATTTGAAAAACTCCAAAAAACTATTTTTCAAAAATTACACTCAAATCACTCACAAAACTTCAAAAACAACCTAAACTGAATTTTATGTCCAAACACAACTCTAATTTCAAATATCATTTTCACTTGAAAAATATTTTTACCATTTTTTGGGATTTTAGAATTCTTATGTCCAAACGCCTATTAGTGGGCGTTTATATATAAGAAATGTAAAATTCCAAAAAGACTGTGAAAAAAAAAATTCAAGTGAAAATGATATTTGAAATTTAAGAGTGTGTTTGAACATAAGAAAATTTTCCTTTTTTTCAATTTCTTTTTACTTTTTTCCAATCAGCATTTGTTCAAAAAATTTTCAATTTTCAATTGAATATGCATTTTGGAAATTTTTGAAATTTTCAAAAATCTCCAAAAAGTTATTTTTCAAAATTTTCACTCAAATTATTCACAAAACTTCAACAATAACCCAAAATTATATTCATGTTCAAACACAACTCTAAATTTCAAATACCATTTTCACCTTTTTTTGGGATTTTACAATTTTTATGTCCAAACGCCCACTTAGAATTGTGTTTGGACATGAATATAATTTGGGTTGTTTGTTACTCCCTACGTTCACTTTTACTTGGCACGTTTTGATTTTCCACGCCCCTTAAGAAATAATAAATGAAGTGCATAATTTACCATGATACCCATATTAATTGATGCATATTTGGATTTGAGAAAATAATATGAAATGAGTAATAAATATTGTGGGTACTATAGGAAAATAAAATTTGTCTTCTCTTGATATTTGTAAAGTGACAAGTAAAAATAAAAAAATATTTTTAGTATACATGTCAAGTAAAAGTGAACGGAGGGACTATGTTTTGTGAGTGATATGCGTGAACATTTTAAAAACATTTTTTTGAAATTTTTTAAATTTTCAAAAAATTTCAAAATTCATCTTCATATGGAAATTGAAATTTTATTGTCAAACACTGATTTCTAAAAAGATAAGTGAAAATATTTCGAAAAAAAATGATTTTTTTTTATGTCCAAACGGGCTTTTAACCGCCACACGTGCCTGTATTCTATTGGATAATTCTCTACGGTGTACAAAACTCTCTTTTTTCTTTTTCTAAAAGAAAAAGGCTAATGTCGTGGAAAGCATATTAAAGATATTAATACAGTTACTGGGTACAAGGTTACAACTTGTGCAACAAGAAAGTTGATCTGCTCGTCTCTCATATTCAAACATCGGTTAGCTCTTTTTTTTTTTTAAAAAAAAAATTAAATTGATTATTTTTTTGAATTATCAATTTATGTTTGTATCAATTGTTTGCTTCAGCTGCTGCATTGAAATTGTTGAAAGATTTGATTCGAATTTGTCTCCTTTTGAGGTTTATGTTTGATTCTTTTCAATTGTATGCTTCAGCTTCTGCATTGAAATTCTTGAGAGAATTGGTAAGAAATTACCTTTTTCGTGAGTGGATTAGTAATGGACGTGAAAATTCTTAATGACCCTTTTGAGGTTTATGTTTGATTTTTTTTTTCTTTTCAAAAATTGTCTGCTTCAGCTGCTGTATTTGAATTATTGAGAGAAATGGTATAAAGTTGTCTTTTTTGTTAGTGGATGAGTAATTAGTAGGAGCGGCAAACGGGCGGGTCGGGTCGGGTATGGTTCAGGTCGAAAATGGGGTAATGAAAAAATGGACAAATTATCCGACCCGATCCATATTTAATATGGATAAAAAATGGATTAACCGGCGGATAATATAGTTCCATATTATCCATGACTTCTTGCATATGATCACTTTTGGGAGAATTCTTAGTCTCCCTAACTTGAGGAACCCCCAATTTGAGGCTTTACAAATGTAAAAGTTAGATTCATTGGTTATCCATTGGTTACTCATTGGTTATCCATTTTCTAAATGGATAATATGGTTTTTATCCATATTTGACCCGTTTTTAAAAAGTTCATTATCCAACACATTTTTTAGTGGATAATATGGGTGGTTAACTGTTTTCTTTTAACCATTTTACTACCCCTAGTAATGAGTGTAAAAATTCTTAAAGGTCCTTTTGAGGTTTGTGCTTGATTCTTTTTTTTTTCTTTAAATATTTTTTTTAATATCTTTTTTGGTATGGATTTGTGTTGTTGTGATACGGTTTATGGGTAGCTGCTAAATGATTTTCAAGTCTTATGGACATTTGTGGCTAATTTACATTTGAGGTGTTAAGCCGAATGCAGATGAATAATGTTCAAAATTTTAGCTTTTGCAATGAAATTCTTGAAAAATTGGTCTTGAATTAGTGTTTTCTCTTAATAAATTATTGATGATGAAAAAAAAAAGAGGCAGCCCGGTGCACAACGTATACCACGTTCATGCAGGATTTGGGGAAGGGCCGCACTCCAAGGGTGTGATGTAGTCAGCCTATCCTAATGCGCTGCTTACACAGTTCGAACCCGTGAGACCTATAGGCCACACGGAGACAACTTTACCGTTGCTCCAAGGTGCCGCCCCTTCAAATGGATTAATGATGATGCTGTGAATAATGTTGAGGATCGCCCTTATGAGGTATCTGTTTGAACATGTTATGTGATTGGTGTTATTTCACTTTGATGAGTTATAAAGGCAGGGTCAGGGTCTTTCGCATTCTTATCTAAAAAAGAGTAATAGGGTGGTTCCCTCAATTGTGGCATCGCCTTCATCATCCCTTGGACAGGTTGATGAGCTTTTGGACAATTCGATATGACCGAACTCCACAAGCATCAGACCGTCTGTAATGGCTCGTCCCCAGTGCCTTTGAACGAACTGAAAGGCCTCTCTTCAACTCCCTCTGAGGTTTGAACTGCCAATCAACTCTTTCGACTGCGAGTCATCAAAAAAATGAATGACCACTAGAGGGGGAAAGCAATATAAATTGGTTCCCTACAACGTCTTCTGTCTTCGCGCTTTCTAAAAACCACCGTAGCATTCCATGCAAGCTGTAATACCCCGGGAATCTTTTCAAACCTTAGTCCGGGCTACTTGAAGATCCTTTCATCTCTTCTTTCTTTGTGTTGAGATAGAGTCGCCAAAAGGCTCATTCCAGGAGTGAAAGAGAATCTGGCTTGCTTAGCAACCAAAGCTAGCTACATGTTTGCAAATATAAATAATGATCTTTGATTGTTGTTGTGTTAATTCAATTGGTCTATAAGTTGCTCCAAAACTGTTGTTTGAAGTTTCATTTACCATTGTAATATGTGGTGGCTTCAGCTGTTTTGTTGAAATTATTGAAAAAATTAGCTTGAATTCATGTTTATGCGAGTTCATTAGCAATAGGTGTGAAGTTCTTGAAGAAAAGTCAATTTTCAGTTTGACCTTGGTTTCTGCTCTTGTTATTTTATGAGTCGAAGGTAGCCTTTCTTGGTAATTCAAGTTATTGGAACATTTCGTAATTTTCCCTTCTTCTGTTTTTGCATGCTCTTGAGGCGTTAATCTTAATAAAGATGTTTCCTAGTAAATTGCTCAAACATCTGTGTGTGTTCTGTTGTTCAGCTGTTGTAACAAACTCTGAAGCTCTTCCTGAGTTTGGTTTTATGTTTCGAATTTGATCTTATTTACTATGTTATTGCTGTTTGATGGTTCAATTGGTTAGCTTCATTAACCTTCTATAGACCCTTTCTTAATCTGAAATGATTCTGATTTGTTCTGTTTGTGCTTCTAAATGGCATGAGATGTGATTCAGAGTGGAACTTTTGTTATATACAAAAGTATATATTGATTAGTTTGCAGCCAAATCCATTCTGCAACGAAATTTTGAATTTACATGACTCGCTGACTGCTCGCTTTTTCAGGTTTCAGACACCAAGAGGAACAGGATGGTCAGAGCATATTCACAAGAGCATATTTACAGGCACCCATGGGAACGAGTAACTTCTGCATCGTGGCGCAAGTTTGCTGATCCTGAGAACAAGCGCGCCCTATCCCACATCCTCGAGGTTGATACGTTGAATCACAAGATTGATCCCAGCTCAGGAAAGCTATACACAACTCGTGCCATTACTATACATGCACCAGGGCCCTGGTTTATTCGCAAGATCATTCGTCAAGATATCTGCCACTGTGTTGAATCAACTGTTGTAGATGCACAATCTCGGTCAATGCAACTCTCTACTCGCAACATCAGTCTCGAGAACTTCATTGAGGTGGAGGAGAAAATTAGATACGATCCACATCCTGAGAATGCAAAGTTATGGACTGTCTGCAAGCAGGAGACCAGTATTAAGATTAAGCCATTGTCAGCACTGGCTTCTATGGCTGAGAAAATCGAGCAGAAATG
Organism: Nicotiana knightiana; assembly: GCA_005239525.1. Taxonomy (NCBI): domain Eukaryota; kingdom Viridiplantae; phylum Streptophyta; class Magnoliopsida; order Solanales; family Solanaceae; genus Nicotiana; species Nicotiana knightiana. The sequence goes on along the minus strand of ML402043.1, from coordinate 50,091 downwards.
CGTGGACAATTTCCAGGCAAACAGCGCGAAAGGTAGAGATGTTATGGAACGGATTTGTAAGTACTTAGAAGCTGAATCCAGTGGCATTTCAGTGTGACCAAGTTCTTGAATAGCTTTATGTTAGTCTTCTTCAGTGAATAGCATTTAGGATTTGCTCACTTTAAAGATGAGAGGTAAGTTTTTTGGTGAAACATTTATTGGCTGATGAGTTTTGCAAGTTCTTGTTGGCAATCCCTGAACTCCTTGAGCCGAGATTCTATTGGAAATATTCTCTCTACCCCCACAAGGATAGGGGTAAGGTCTGCATACACACTATCCTCCTCAGACTCCACTAGGTAGGATTATTAGAAATCAACTTGAAGATATACATTTGTTGTATGTCTGGCTTGAGGGTGCAGAGCATAATCATCGTAAGGACCCGTTTGGCCATAGATTTTTCAAATATTTTTTGAAAAATATATGTCTGTTCATAAATTTTATCCATATTTTGACAAATTTCAAATCCCAGAGCTGGTTTTGGCCCAAAATATTACTATTACATTTTTTAAAAATTGTCTCAAACTTTTGTATTTTATAAGAAAGCCCACCATTTATTATTTTGTAACAATGTTGCTTCATCTGATAGTGTATTACGTAGTTCATTAAAAAAAAAAAATTTGTACCAAATTTATTTATGTTCAGGACTATGGTTTGTGATAATGATAATGAATGTTACTGATGGGTGTAGTGTTGGATATTTGTGTTAGTTTTTAGAACTTGTGAGTATAAGTCATGTTTCATTTTTTTTTTAAGAAAAAAAGGTAATATGTTTTGAAAATTGATGTCCAAATACATTTTCATCTTCAAACCAAACTTCATCAAAATCTGATTTTTCAAAACAAAGTTGGATATCTATGGCCAAACTCTAGCTAAAATTCATCATAAATTGACCAGTTGTAAGATGGATGTCAGCCAATCACGTCCTTTCTTACTTTACCGGCAATGGGAGCAAACTCACACAGGTAAAGTTATTTGGTGCACTCAGTATTTACACCTAACCAATGATCCAAAATATGTATCTTGTTGCAATTTTATCACTTAACCATGGTTACATGAAATGTGCAACTGATCCATTCATTTAAGTTTTTAAGTATTGCCCAAGTTGATTATTTCAGCTTTTCACATATATATTGGTTACAGGTTCGTGCCATGAAATTAGCTACTAGCCGTCAGTTTAAACAAACTCATGTGCACTCGCGAAACATGATTAGCCCAAAACACATGCCGCGCATAAACACTAAAATACTTCAACACCACTATAGGTAAATCCAGTAGCGAAACAGGTCTTTTAGAAAGATAAAAGGGACGCGAAACACCAAGAAAGCAAGGTAAGTTACTACACATTGGAGCAAATGAAGCCAGATAGAAGATCCATGCGAATAATTTACAAAGCCAAATTACAATTTCCATGGATGTTAGCCATGTGAACAAGAATGACACATAACAAACCTAATTCATATTGACCAAACCAGTACATACAAAGACTTGAAACTGGAGTCAACAAACAAATTCTACCTATGACAATGAACAGGAGTTCTTCCGCCTGTATATTTTTTTAAATTGTCTGTGATAGGTAGCCAATCAGAGGAAGTCCTCTTTTGAACTAAAATGAAAGCACGAAATTTGAGACCAATAACCCACTCTAGATCTTGTCAAGTTTTTCAGCCTTCACAACAGGATTGGCCTTCGCTATGGCATCACGACCAGCAGAGCGGTAGTCAAACTGGCAGTCATGTTTGTCTGAGTAGCGGTGTGATCCACAATAAAGGTTACCGCAGCGGCATTTGAATCCAGTCAAACCAACCTTTTTCTTGCAAGAGCAACACCGGCTAGGACCCACCTTAGCCTTCAATTCAGCAGCCTCACCAGCACTTGAAGATGGAGGTGATAACAAAGCGATAACAGATTTTGTTTCCAGCGCGGCAGGTTGCACATCTACAGAGCCAACAACGACTGGCCCCTTCTCACTAGCAGTTGATCCATTCACAAGGTTTTCAATTGATGTCGCTGCAAGCTTTGCGTGTTCCTGTTTCAAAATAGTGTCCTTGTAACACTTGGAGCACATATTCATGTTTGCAGCACTTCCAAAGAAACCGCAGTTGTTAATGCACAAGATAGGGCCTTCTGGATGGGATTGGCATCCTGTCTCATCATGCTCCATATCGTCAACTTTCCTGCAAAAGATTCATCTAGAGATAAATATTAAGAAGAAACTACACCTTAATTCCGAATAGTTTGAGAACTTGGAGTTGTTTATATAGATCCTCCATACGAAAAAATTGTATTTCAAGCCAAATTCGAGGTTTTCTGAAACCAAATTTTCCTTAATCTCACATGTATCCTAACATGGATATATGAGTTTCTAACTGAAGTAAAAGAGCTCCTAATGAAGACTTGGTCTAACACTCTAACTTAAGTGTAACAACGATAAAGCCTCAATCCAACTAGTTAGTATTGCTTATACAGATCAGCCTTTGCTTCTGTTGTGCTCTATTCTTAGCTTTTGAGGCAGCTTCTCTCGAAGTGATTTTCATCACATTTTCACACTTACAGAGCAGTGCATATGAAAGGTCGATGTATGACAGGACCAAACCATCTCAGCTGACTGATGACCTTATCTCACTTTATCCTGTACATGCACTATTTGCACCCTCTGTCGGATGTGATCATTTATAATCTTTTTCGTTCAATCATCCTTGATCTTGTCGAATCTTATATGCTTGTAGATCCACCTAAACTTCTACATTTCGTATGACATTCATCTTGTAGATATGTGCTGCCTTGGAGACCTAACATTCACACCCATATAATATTAGTTGTCTCACAATTGTTCCATAGGACTTGCTTTCACTTTGTCAAGTATCTTCCTACCCTATATTGTAACACTCTCATAGTACTTTAAATCAACGTGTTACATCACTGACAGACTGAACCTAGATTTGAATTGTCTGCATTTATGCACCACGATCCCGTCTAAACTCACTTCACCTCTTCAATAAAACAACTAAGCTTCCTGCACCTTCCTTTTCAGAGAAAAAAACAATATAAAAGAAGAAGGAAAAAGTTCCTCCGCTCTGCCAGCTACAAAAACAAGCATAAATCTTACCAAAATTAGGTAACTACACTACGTCTAAACAAGATTATTCAACTAATCCTCAGAAGGACCCCCTTTTTTTTTTTGATGAAGAAAGTTTTTTGTTAGTGAGTATTGAACCAATGACCTTGTAAAGGTATTGAACCATAGCGAAGAAGGACCCCTTCTTCGCACAACATAAGAACACATGATAAAGAGAACACAGTCAGGTACATCAGACACAACCAACAGAAAACTTTGCAAAAATCAAAAGAAACTGACTACCAAAATTTAGTAAAAAGTGCAAGATCGGCACAACAAAAGTTGAGAAAGACAAAAAACCTCTGCTTAGTAAACTTGAAACGGGATCAAATTCACAACTACGCTAATGCCAAACAAGCAACATTATCACACTTACACTCAAACTTTCTTTGAACATCGTCTTTTAAAAACGTTCAGACTCATCTCACATGTCCAATTTGACAAAAAATATGTTTAACAGCAAAACCTATCAAAGTAGAAAGCCAAAAACAACAATTTGGCTTTACTTTCAGAGTTAATAAGCCTAATTCTAGTTTCCAATACACAACCACAAGCAACTCCACCTCCACGGCACATAAACGCAACATAAAACCCAAGAAATCAAAAGGCTACTCATAAAACTTCAAAATCCTTTAAGACAAATGCAAAAAAGCACCATTTTTTCCATCCCAAAATACATAAAAAACAAGGTAACACCCAAGTAAACAAAAGGGGTTTCACAAAACTTCAACATCCTTAAAGACACCTAATTATTATGAAGAAAACAACTCCAAAGACTCAACTTTTTTCTTTATTGTAACTCCAAAGAGGCAAAGACTCGATTCTTTTTGTAATTGTAATTCCAAATACTCAATTTTTTTGTAATTATAACTCCAATGACTTAATTTTTCAATAGTCTATGTGATACCCTTCTCAAAAAACCACAGACAATCATTTTATCCACCATAATATCAAATAATTCTCTATAATGATTCAACAAAGCAAAAAGATATAAATCCCCCAAAATAAAATTAACCCAGCAAAGCTGATCTCTAAACAACAAACGAACTCACAAAACAATTAATTCCATAATTATAACAACAGAAAACCAATAATACCTAATTCTCGGAACAATTCATAGATCTATCAAAACAAAGGGGAAAAAAATAAATTAAACATCAAAAAGCAGGAAAAAAAAAGAGATCTTTGAAACTGACCTGAAGAGAGAGATTTTTTTTTGTTGTTGTTGTGATGAATGAAATTTGAAAAATGTTTTTTTTTATTTATTATTTTGCCTTTGGCTTTGGACCTTTTTTTTTACTTTCTTTTTTTGGGGTTCTTCTCTTTTGCCCTCTTCTCAAAGCTTTTGGCTTTAGTTTTGGCTCAAAGGAAAAGGAAAGTCTTTTTCTTTGCTTCTCTGCCAACGAACGTTTCTTTGCTGATTTGGTGCGTCGTGTTCGATTCCTATTTGTTTTGCTCCCTCAATTATTTTTACTTATATTCTTTTATTTTTCCACTTTGCCCCCTTTATTTCAGAAAATAGTAAAAAAAATATATTCAAATGGATTTTTGTCATTTTCTTCCTCAAAAATTCCAATTAAGGGAAGTAGAAAAGTTTGTACTTTTGAGGATGTAAAAAGATTATGCTATAAAAACTTATTTGTGTTGAATATATACGTTAAATCATATCAACTTATTATGAACAAGTGATTTATAAAGTAAAAATATATAAACTATAATTGATTGAGATAATTTTTTGCTCAAAGTGCTCGGAACAACAAGTCACATGTCTGACACAAGTTCCAATATTATCAGTCAAAGAAACGATAGAGGGAACAATTGACTATCAGTTCCTCCGCTCACACTACAAGTCAACTCCTTACAGCTGTTAAAGTCGTTGCATTGCACACGCAATAGTGCAACAGTCACTTTATGGAGCCTGCCTGTACCGGATACTTGCTTGCATCATCTCAATGACCTCACTTATATATTACCAACATGAGGCAAGGGAAAACACATACTTGCAAACCCTAAATCATTAAGTCTCTCTCAAGTGTTGTCGCCTTTTATTGACTCTAAGGCTTGAAGAACAAAATAGCAACAGAACAAAGGATCATTTCCAATACTGGGTTTATCGTGTGTCCTTAGTATTGTTGTATCTTTGTTAATTTTATTTGCTTGTAATTCCTACTCAGCTTAGTTAGAAGCATCTTGCAGGATATCTTCTGTAAAATCATAAATCGTGTGTTTGGCTAGAGTTAGTCAAAGTGGTGATCTTTGTAATAGAGTTATTACAAAGAGGCTTGCAATAAAGTTATTGCAAGTAGGTGATGGATTAAGAGTTTAATTCCTAGGTTACAATAAGTTGTAATCTAAAGTTTGCTCGGTTAATGAAGCTGAAATCCTACAAGTGTAGGTCGTGGTTTTTAATCCCGTGAGCTGAGAGTTTTCCACGTAAAATACTATTGTGTCATTTACTTACTGCTCTCTGTGTGTGTTATGTGGGAACTGATAGAAAACCAGGTTGTCTTTTACAGTTTGGTGGATTCTTAGTTTACATCAATTGGTATCAGAGCGGGTTATTTTTATAAGGCTAACACTTAAAAAGAATCCACATGGCTACTCCACCAAACTTTGAAAAAGGTCAATCAACCTACAAACCACCAAGGTTCAATGGACAATACTATGGATGGTGGAAGACAATGATGCATGATTTTATCATGGCTGAAGATTCAGAGCTTCGGGATGTCATGTGTGATGGTCCCTTCGTCCCTATTGTTGATACCCAATTTTTTCCTCATATTTTTCAAATATATATATATTTTCAAAATAGCATATTTGCATAATTATTTAGTTTACAAACCTATACGAGCATTTTCTATAATTTTTCATAATTTTTAGAGTTTTAGATTAATTTTCTTATATTTAAATTATATATAAATATCTAGTAATTATCCTTTAAATTATTTTGTGATGACTTAGTTACCATAAATAATTATTTTTTCACCTATAATATATGTTTCAAATATTTTATTCCATTCCATATAATTACATTAACATTTTTAAAGCTATTTGTCTAACTTTGCAATAATGGCCTATATTCATACAATTGCTCTTTATTTTATATTATTTGGGTCAAAATATCATATTTATATTCTTATAACACAAATTTATTATTCTAAATATTTCAGTGCATAAATAATATTTTATTCATTTATTGAGCTTTTTTTTATAAATTATTTTTGATAAATTTTGGGATATTTAAATAATAGTCGAATGTCTTACCTATTTTTCGGACCCAAAGCCACCTAGACCTCAGCCCAATTACCCCAAGCTCAAAACCAAATTACCCCTTTTAAAATACCCGATAACTCGCTCCAATAACCCGCTCCATCCCTCTTACTATCCTGGTTGTTGATCTCGAATGATTAACGACCCATAATAATCCTAACCTTTTTTAATTACCTAAATCTACCAAAACCCTAACCCATTTCCCCCTGCCCAGCCGCCTTCATTACTCTCTCACTTTCTTCTTCTCTGTTAAACCGTAGCCGTTGTAACCCCTAACCCTCTCCGATTCCAACTCAAACATGGAATCAATCCATGATCTACTTACCTATTTTGTGATACTCTATCATTATACGCATGTTTATGGTACTACTTAGTTCTTGCCATATTTTTGGCAAGAACTACCTCTCAAGAACGAACCGATTTACTTTGATTTTGTGAAGATCTGGACGATCTTTCGTCCATATACATGTTGTATTGAATGATTCTTGCATTTTTGGTTCGATTCAAGTCGTCAGTCCCAACTAGGGTTTGAGATTTTCCCTCTTTTTTACTGATTTTCGATTGATACTCTTCCCTTTCTTGTGTTTGACTGATATTTTCCTTATTTTGTTTAACCTACTGTATTTCATTTTTATTCTATTTTATTTGACCTAAGACTGACTCTAATTGATTCTCTTTTGATATATTTTCCTTATTCTCTGTTCAACCTACAATATTTTCTTATTTTAAGTGTTATTTGCCCTAAACTTGACTCTAATTGATTCTCGCATGCTATATTTTTCTTATTCTCTATTGAACGTCCTTATTCTATGTGTTATTTTCCCTAAAATTGATTCTAAGTGATTTTGGCATATTTTCCTTATTCTATGTTTAGTTTACCATGTTTCCCTATTCTTATGTGTGAAATATGCTACTATATAAACCCCTCCCTTAAGACCCCTTAAACATACTTTTGAATCTCCTAATTCCTGCTATTGTTTTCACTACTCTCCTTTCTCCCTCACTCACTCACTATTGTACTCGAACACTCTCTAAAATTATTGAATTCGGGGCCGGCTGAAATCCAAGGCCATTAAAACAACCTCCTTCGGTGCAAGCACTGCTCGGAGCACATTCTCGAGGCTCTTGTGAACTCTGAAGCATCGTGGATTTGCGATTTTGCTACTACTCTATTTACTCTTTTGATTCTGCTACTGGTTAGTGTTTAAACCCTCACATTGTTCAACTTCCTCTTTCTTTCTGCATATATGTTTGAATTACATAAGCATGATTTAGCTATGATAATGTTCAATACCCTGTTGTCATTCTGTGACAATTGAATGCATGAGATAATCTAATGTTTGTGTTATGCTAATTACACTCTTCTCTATGATTTTTGCTCTGTTATCTTTTGTCTTCTAAAATGGGTTATGTACCATGCAACATCTTAACATGTTTATTTTTGAATTTCAATGAAGGTCCATGTTAACATGGGCCTGACTACTGTGATTGTATGTTTTTAAGTTACCAAATTTCTGCATATTGTGTTTAAATACTACTACAACTCCATGGGAACCCCCCCCCCCCCCCCCCCACTTGAATGAACCTTTCAATGCTAAATCTTGTGTATACTTGATTGCCATTTGTGTATTAGCCCTAACTCTATGGAATGCTGCCCTAAAGTCTGCTCTAAACTTGTTTCATGTTGTCCTGATTTTTAAAAGATAAACACTTTTTTTTTCCTATTAACTATGACTTTGCTCCTATGCTAATATGTTTTCCAGTATGCCTTGGTTCATTTTCTACCCTATCCTTTCAGTGATTATCAAAATGTGTGTACCCCTCCTTCATGTCTAAGTTCTGATAAATATGGCATTAGGTTAGACTTAGCTTAATTTGTATTTTTAGGTTTCAACCAGTTTAACTTCATGCATCTATGAATGATAACCTATGTATGCCTGCAAACTTGTTTCTTTCTCCTAAGTCCTATGAGGTTGTCTATGTGGTACTTTGCTATGTGAACCTTACTAAACCTACTGGCCTGCTTGACTAGTTGTGTTGTATGCTCAATTTGGTGATTTCTGTCCACTCCCCTTAATTGCTACTCTGATATTCTAAATTCCTATTCTTAGCCGGCTGAAAGCTAAGGCTATCTAGGTTTTATTGTTGGCCTCCTAGTGCGAGCACTGCTCGGGGTCCAATTGAGGCCCTTGTGAACTCTGACATACTAGGGCTTAGTCCTAGCCATTCCCTCAACCTCCAAAATTGTCCCTAACACCCTACTTCCCTGTCATGTACTGTACACTTATATTGGTTGTTCCAAGTGGTGACACACTTGGTGATGTGGCCTATTGAATTGGTATGGACTCTTTTATGGACATGTGATCGTGTGGTTCTTTGTTGAAGGCTTAAGTATGCTATGTAAGAGATATTGAAGGCCCAGTAAGGCTGGGTATTTAGTTATTTTATTTGGGCCTGCTATAGGCATGTCCGTTGTTATGTAATATTGCTACTTTACTCATTAATTGGGCCTGTAATAATCTTTGTATAAACGTTTAGGGTTGTTAGTAAAAGGAGATGGGGTAGATTTTAATATTAATATGCGATGGGTAGATAACATGCCTATAGGATTGAATGATGCACTTGCTTTATGTCGTTCATTCTCTATGCACACTGTAGAAATCATGCCATTAGGAAAAGCACACACTTGCATTACTTGTCTATTAGCAAAGCATGAACTTAAATGCTTCCATATATTTGTTGCTACATGTTGTTAAAAAACCTGCATGTAGGAAATAAATATCATTGAAATTTTCTTTAATTTGCATTAGTGCGACATATCCACTAGAGATCATGCCTATCAGACTCTAATCACCTCATTTGTTATTGCATCGCGCTGTTCACCCAGAAAGCATGCATATAAGATTAAGGTATAATAATAAAATCAGTTTCTTAAGTGATAATCGTTAGAAATTATGCCTATAGGATACCACAAATTCGCCTTAATAACTATTAATGATGCCCTTCTCAACATTGTTTATTGTTCACTTAAGGATACTATCAAAAGCGTGAGTAATTCTGGGGTTCTCTCGATAGATTCCAATGTATTTACTACATAAATCACCTAGGCGCAATATCTACAAGATTAATAACTGGGAATCTGCCAGCTCAATAATCAGTGTGCAACAACCTATACAATCATGTCTACGAATAACGCTGGCTCCTAAAACTGCCTTGATGCCTTATCATATAGAAACCATGTCTATAGGGATTTAAGGTATTTAATTCTTGAACTACCTAACATGAAAACTTGTTTCGTGTGCATTTGTTGTTTAAGTGTGGAGGCTAACTTGAGCCTTTAATTGCCTATATGTGAAGTCTAACGTATTTTATATGTCGCCTAGTTTTGACATTTTCTGAGCTACCTAAGTACGGTCTAGAACCCCCAAAATAGAGGTCCAATGCATCCTGGACCATAGGTATGAAAATGGTAGTGCACGCATAAGGTACGGCTTATAATTGAACTAGTGCGCTTTAGGTAACAACTTAAAGATCGTAATCGGGTAGGAGGAGATGATAGTTTGTTCCTACTGAATAATATGAGTAACACCCTATCTCGAGAGGTTACGAAGTATTATTTATGTTGCACAGGGTGATCCTTTAGGCTAAAAAACTTAGGACCCCCATCTTATTTCCCTTTTATTTGAATCAAGTGTTTGTACTCATTTATTCAAAGTCTTTTTATAAAATAAAAATTCTCAAACTTCTTTCTCTCTATATCTTTGTTTATCCGACTAATTCATACAATTCAAGTTCGATCGGGACCCACAGTTGTGGACCTCAAAAATTTCCTAACACCTTCTCTTCGAGGTAATTTTGAGCCCTTACCTGATCGTTGGTGATGCAAACTAGTTGAACATGTGTCACTTGCAAATAGGTGCCCTAAGGCACCTTAAAAACCGTTAGGTGGCGGCTCTCCTCTTTTAATACCTTCTTAAAAGAGTTGTCACATGTCGAAACTCGATTTCGCGAGGAAAAGGGGCGAAAAAGGGGCGCGACACCTATGAAGTCCATTGGCAAGCCAGCAATGACAGTTCCAAAGACAATGAAGGAGTACAACGATGCCGACCACAAAGCTATAGAAAAAAACTTCCGAGCAAAGAAGATCCTCGTCTGTGGTATTGGACTAGACAAGTATAACATAATTTCAGCTTATCACTCTGCCAAGGAGATATATGAGGCTCCAAACTGCACATGAAGGAATAACTCAAGTCAAGCAGTTAAAGATCGACATGCTCACTACTGAGTATGAACTCTTCAGGATGAAGGATGATGAGTCCATTCAGGACATACATACTCGCTTCACTTCCATCATCAATGAGCTCCGCTCTATAGGAGAGATCATTCCAAGGAACAAACTGGTCAGGAAAATACTTAGTACATTGCCTGGTTCTTAGGAGAGTAAAGTAAATGCTATCACATAGTCAGGAGATCTACAAAAACTGACCATTGACGAACTCATTGGAAATATGAAGACCTACGAAATGAAGAAAAAGAAGGACCATAAAAAAATAGAACCCAAAAAGGAAAAGAACCCGGTTCTTAAGGAAGACAACAATGACTCAAGTGGTGAGGATGCTGACATGGCCTATTTGACAAGGAGGTTTCATAAAATAGTTCGCAGAAATGAAGGTATTCCGAAAAAGGACAACTCCATTAGATCAAAAGGATATGATTGTTGTCATAAATGCGGGAAGCCAGGACATTTCATCAATGATTGTGATCTCCACAAGAAAGACCAGCACAAGCACAACACAGACAAAACAGCCAAGAGGAAATCGATTCCTGACAGGAAATTCAAGAGAAAAGATGTCGCTGACAATGTTGCGAAACAAGCTCTTGTTGCATGGGGATATTCCTCTAGGGAGTATGAGGGAGATGATGAATAAGGAGACACCTCCATGATGGCCGTTGAAAGCGAAACAACTGAATATGACTCCATCTTTGCCCTGATGGAAAAATCTCACGAGGATAAAGATGATGATGACGATAAGGTAAACTTTCTAGACGTTCAAAGAAATTTGACATCTTACTCTCAAAAGAAGCATGTATCCTTAGCAGATGTTCTGATTGATGCTTATCATAACCTTATTAATGATAAAAATATGTTAAATGTGGAACTAGGAGAGGTAGAACATGAGAGAAATGATTTGGTAGTCGTAGTTGTTGATTTAAAAGAAATCATTGAGGACTTAAAAAAAGAAAAGGATGCTCTAAGTGAGAAAATTAAAAAGGTAGAGCATAAGAGAGATGACTTATTGGTGGTAGTTGTGGATCTAAAGGAAATAGTAGAGGAATTAAAAAGGAAAACAGTCCTGGAAACACTTTAAAAGGTAAGAAAGTGCACCTTAAACTTAAAAATGAGCTCAAAATGGTTAAACTGAGGTTGTGTGCTGAAATTGAAAGAAATAGACAACTTCAGAAAGATTTGGGCAAGGTTAAAAATGACCTAGATAAATCTCTAAAGTGGACCTGGTCCTCTGATACAATCACTTCCATATATAAAAGCAACGGGGGGAGGGGGGGCATGCAGGGAATTGGGTTCCAAAAAGAAAAAGTTCCTTACAACCTACATAACAAATATGTTACTGTCCCTGATAATTGAATTTGCACTTATTGTGGTAACACTAGGCATTTTAAAGACTCTTGTAAAGCTAGATTTCAGTCCCAACAGAAAAATAAAATTTTTGTTAAAAAAGTACCTACTGCTAAGGAACCTGTCCCCTCCAATAATAAAAGTGTGATGCCTTCTTGGACAAAAAGAAGTTTAATTCTTCGCCCCTTTACTCACTACAAGGGACAAAACTTGTTTGGGTTCCTATGTCTAATCTCTAATTTTCTTTTGTAGGGAGCAGTGAAAGGATGCAACTAAAGATGTTATATGGATAGCGACTTCTTTAAGAATATGACTTGAAGCATTGATGATTTCTTTTCACTCAATGCCCTGCACGGTGGGAATGTGTCATTTGGCAATGGTAAAAATGGATACATTATGAGAGTTGGAAGAGTTGGAAAGACACTCATTCACTCAATTGAGAATGTGTATTATGTGAATGGACTCAAATACAACCTGCTAAGAGTGTCTCAAATCTGCGATAAAGGAAACAAAGTGGAGTTCTTATCAAAGGCTTGCACAATCACCAATCTTGTGACTGGTGAAGTGGTTCTGATGGCAAAAAGATTTAAAAAATCTACGTAGCTGACTTTGAGCCCTTAAACAGTGGAGATATTACATGTTTGAGTGTTATTGATGATGATGCTGAAATGTGGCACAGAAGATTAGGACATACTAGCTTCTTTTTGCTAAACAAGCTAGTTAAGAAGGACTTGGTCTGTGGGCTGCCAAAGTCAAGGCTCAAGGATCAGAAAGTGGGTGATGCATGTGCGAAAGGAAAGCAAGTTAGGTTCTCTTTCTAAAATGAGCCATAATGTTGTAAGCATAAGATCTGATCATTGTACAGAGTTCGAAAATGCAAAATTTGATGAATTATGTGCTAAAAATGGTATAAATCATAATTTTCAGCTCCCAGAACACCCCAACAAGATGGTGTTGTGGAGAGGAAAAATATGACTCTTGAAGACATGGCAAGGACAATGTTGATCGACAGTGGTGTACCAAATTTTTTTTGGGCTGAGGCGGTGAACATTGCCTACTATTTGATAAACAGGTGCATGATCAGGTCCCTTTTAAACAAGATCCCATATGAATTGCTAACCAAGAGGAAACCCAAGTTGACTTACCTGAGAACGTTTGGTTGCTATTTCGTTCTCAATAACGGTAAGGAAGTGCTGGGAAAATTTGATGCCAAAAGTGATGAACAGATCTTTCTTGGATATTCTTCACAAAGCAAAGCATACAAGGACTACAACAAAAGGACTCAATGTGTTGAAGAAAGCATACATGTAATCTTTGATGAATCACACCACTTAAGTGGGAAAGATTCACATGATAAGAATGATCAAGATGGAGAGGAGTCAAAGTTTCCCGGAGAAGTAATTGATATGGTAAACGGAAGGGCAGATCTGACGAGTTAGGTCAAGGAATCTAATGAAGAAGATGTTGCAGAACCTCCAGCTGATTCATAGAAACCTAGTCCCTCTATAATAGCAACTGAAGTAGAAAAATAGAGTTGCTGATACCGTGCAAGCAACCCCTGATGTTGAGGGGAGAAGCGGTACTCACTCTTCTGTGGATGCTAATCGTAGATCCCACTTAGAGTAACCTGGGTCTTCTCACAATAATATTAAGGTGTCCAACTGGAAGCAAAAAATCTCACATCCTCTCTAGAATATGATCACTCCTCTTGATTCGAGGATTCAAACCAGATCAAAGACAAGAAGCATGTTTGCTTTCTCAGCCTTCCTGTCTCAGATTGAGCCCAAAAATACCAAGGAAGCATTGAAAGATGTTGACTGGATTGCTGCCATGCAAGATGAACTTCATCAATTTGAGAGAAACAGTATGTGGCACCTTGTCCCTCGGCCTTCTAACAGAGCTATTATTGGAAAAAATGGGTGTTCAGAAATAATCTTGATGAGTTTGGAAATACAACAAGAAATAAGGCCAAACTCTTCTTAGGTTTGCCAATCTTATGGGAAGCGATTTAGAGATGAGCATGATGGAGAAATTTAACTTCTTCATAGGTTTGCAAGTTAAGAAAACCTCTTATGGAGAGATGATAAGTCAACAGAAATATATCAAAGAGCTTCTGAAGAGGATTGAGATGGAAAGCTCAAAGACCATTGATACTCTCATTGTCACTGCCACTCGTCTGGACATAGACGAACTTGGTTCCCTTGTGAATGAAACCATGTGTCGGTATCAGTGGTTCACTCTTGTATCTCACAACCATCAGACCTGATTGTGTTCAGTGTGGGATTATGTGCTAGATTCCAATCAATTTCGAAGGAATCTCATCTGAAAGCTGCTAAGAGAATTCTGAGGTATTTTAAAGGAATACAGGACCTAGTCCTCTACTATCCCTCAGGAGATAATTTCGACTTAATAGGGTATGTTGATGTTGATTATGCTGGCTATTTGGTGGATAGAAAGAGCACATATAGAATGGAACAATTTCTGGGATCATGTTTGATTTCATGGGGTACAAAGAAACAAAACTCTGTGGCTCTTTGTACTGTAGAAGCTGAATATGTGGCAATTGCTTCCTGTTGTGCTCAACTGATGTGGATCAAGCAACAACTAGAAGATTTTAGTGTGTTTTCTGATTGCTTGCCATTACTGTGTGACAACACAAGTTCTCTCAACATGGCAAAGAACCCGGTTCAGCATAAGAGGACAAAGCACATTGATGTGCGACATCACTTTCTCAGGGACAATGTTGAAAAGGGTCTCATCTGTATAAAGTTTTGCAAAATAGAGGACCAAGTAACTGATATTTTCACCAAAGCATTGAGAAGAGAGAATTTTGAAAAGAATCGACTGGAGTTGGGACTAATAAAATTTGAACTAAGCACCAGGTCCCTCAATGATTGGCTATGAAGGAATAAAAAAGATAAACTGCTAAAAAATGTTTTTTTGGTAATTTCTAAATCAATACTATACCGTTACATGTAAATACGTATGGCAACTACATAGACAAGCAACTAATGATATTGCATTTTGGTAGAAGGATGAGGCTTATATTTACAAAATTCAGTTAGACAACCTGGATCCCTTGACTTATGTTAGTAGTTCCTTTTACACTCATACGCATTTTAAACAGCTATAAAAATGACACGTCATTAAAATGTGTCCGCCCTTTCTCTCATCCTTTTTAAGCTCAAGCATCATACCCGTTACAAACCGACCCGTCTACCCTATCTGTTGCACCCATTTCTAACTAGTCCCTCATCCACTCTAAATAACCCCAAAAGACATCTTTCTCACAACTGTATACATCCAAGCCATCAAACTTCTTTCTTATCTTTAAAACCCTCTCTTTCTCATGTCTTTACTCCCAAAAAACACCATGTCTTCCCAGAATCAAGAGTTTTCAAGTGCTACCAATGTCACTCCCACTGCGTCTTCATCTCACGAAGCACTGCAGCGCAAGCCTGAGTATCAACTGTCACCCAGTGAAAACCCCAAAAGGTTTGTCGCTAAAACCTCTCCCCCTACTTCGCCGGAAAAAATGGCAGACGACGAAATAAGGAACGAAGAAGAGGGACCAAAGGTTTCAAGTCAGCAAGTTAGGGCGAACTCTGTAGCCCAAGGGGATGTTGCTGGTAGTGGTGAAGCATCAAAAGTGCATATCACTCCCCCTGCTCCATAATTTGATCTGAATGTTGCCTCTCCGATAGGTAATTCCTCTCTTGCATCTACTGATTCTACACTATTGGGTTACATTGTTAGTTGTGAGCGAGAGAGAAGCTGTAGAAAATATGTTTTATTTCTACCGATGGAGGGTTGGTTGGGGAGTATGAGTGTGGTGATGTGACCGTTGGGTCTCATGGGGGAGGAGAAGGGAATGGAGTTGGAAGTGGGGAATTGGTGCCTCATGGTAACTTGGTACCAATTAGTACTACAAGGGAGACAACAGAGAGACCTGCTTCCTCTGCCCAAGAAGAGAACTCTGCTCCTACTTGGGATGAAACCCCATGCTCTACAAAAGAGCCCCTGGACAGTACTAACCCTGCTCCTTCTCCTCAATTTGACGCAGTGCCATTAGACTCTGTAATTCCTTAGATGAGACCTTTGTCTGAGGAAGAGAATGATAATAGTGAGGAGGACTATGATGATGTGACTATGGCAAGTTTTACTATTGCTAGAAATGGTAGGGAAATTCCCAAAGAGCCCGTTCTTAAAAGACACTTCTAGGCAGTAGAAGAAAGAAGCTCTTTGTCATGACCCACTTTTCCCCTCCGAAGGACGTCGTGATGGCACCTAGTCGCTACGACTAGGTAAGCCTATTAACATTGAAATAATTCGAAAGTAAAGAATAATAAGAACCAACTAAGCTTCAAAATTACTATTTAAAGGTAAAAATGCCGCTCGACATAGACAAGTAAACCAGTTTGCCAATTATATGCAACACTTCCCAAAACCCGGAACCATGAATCACAAGCTTTACAAAAACTATCTACAGTCTATGATACAAGAGTGAAGTACAGGAGGGAAGAACAAATAAAGATAGAGGGGGAATCCGAGGATCTGCGAACGCGTGTAGATATACTTTGAAATCTCCAGTGGCTGTTGCTGCTGGCTAATACTGAGGAGGACGTGAGGTACCTGGATCTGCACACGAAAACATGTGCAGGAAGGGCGTGAGTACACCACAATGGTACCCAGTAAGTGCCAAGTCTAACCTCGATCGAGTAGTGACGAGGTCAGGTCAGGGCACTACCAGTATAAATATAATCAACGAAAGAAGTAAGAGATATATATATACTACAGTAAAATAATTACAAAATCTACAGTAAAATAAAAGTCAAAGAAAGCCCTCATCTCAGAACAAAGGAATAACAACAGAGGAATCTCCTGTGATACCGTCTCGTAGTCCCAAAGTAAATATGCATGACAAAGTGATCTCCCGGAATACGTGCATAGTCCTAAAATAAATATGTAGTGCTGAGGGATATCCCGAATGCGTCCGTAGTCCCAAAGTAAATATGCAATACAGGGGAATCTCCCGAAAAACGTCCGTAGTCCCAAAATAAATATGCAATATAGGGGGATCTCCCGGAATACGTCTTTAGTCCCAAAATAAATATGCAATACAGAGGGATCTCCGGGATTACGCCCGTAGTCCCAAAGTAAATATGCAACTCAACCAATGACACAATAGTTATAGCATCGAAATTTACAGTTTAGGCTAAGTGCAACTAAGGAAAAAAAACACAAGAGTTTCACTAAACATGCTGCACAGAATTTTAAGTAGACAGTCAAAACACGTAGGCACCTAAACAAGGTAATTACATATACTAGTGTAGTTAAAACAAGGAAAAATAGTTTATGATTTAGTGAAAAATGGAGTTTACAACAATAGCCCGTGTACGTACTCGTCACCTCACGTACACGGCGCTCATATATCAAACAGTACCAAAATCCTAAGGGGAAGTTCCCCCACACAAGGTTAGGCAAGCCACTTACCTCAAACCACACTCAAATCAATCCGAAACCACGCTCTTGCCACGAGTATCCAACTTTGAATGGCCAAAATCTAATCAAATCAATTACATAATGTAAATATAGCTACGAGTAACTATTTTAGCTAATGAATTCGAAGCTAAGACAAGAAAATAGGAAAACGCCTAAAAAGCCTCCCCGGGCCCACGACTTGGAATCGGGTAAAAGTTACCAATTTAAAACACCATTCACTCACGAGATCACTCGTACAAAATCATCTAAATCAGATGTCTAAAACCCGTTCAAAAATCAGAAATTCGATTGGGGAACTTTTCCCCCCATTTTCCCAACTTTTCCATCCAATTCCGAAATTAAATAGAGAAAACGACTATAGATTAATGAAATACAACCAAAAATAAGTTAGGAATTTTTACCCCAAAGTTCCCTATGAAAATCCCTTAAGAAATCGCTTTCTCCCGAGCTCGAGAATCAAATTTGTGTGAAATGAACATAAACCCTCGATTCTTCCGCTTTTCTACCCAGTGATCTTCGCTCCTGTGGGCCTTGGGTCGCACCTGTGGAAAATCCCTCGCAGGTGCGGAAACCACTAAAGGGGGATGGGTCCGCATCTGCGGTAAGGGGGCCGCACCTGCGCGTGCGCGCATGCAGACCACTATCCGCGCCCGCGGACTTCTTCCGCGCCTATGATTCCTTTTCGCATCTGCGGGCATCGCAGATGCGGCTCATTTCTCGCACCTGCGACCCATGATCAAGCCTTCCATTTCCGCATCTGCGCCTTGTCCTTCGCACGTGCGATTTCGCACCTGCTATCTCCCCTCCGCAGGTGCGAGACACCAGACACCAGATTTTTTTCAGCAATCACCTAAGTCCAAATTTCATCCGACAAGCATCCGATACATACCCGAGGCCCCCGGAACCTCAACCAAACATACCAACTAATCTTAAAACACCATACAAACTTAGTCGAGCCTTCAAACCACATTGAACAACATCAAAAACATGAATTATGCACGGATTCAAGCCTAAAGAACTTGAATATTTCCAAATTCTACAAACCATGCCGAAATATATCAAACCTTGTCCGAATGACTCCAAATTTTACACACATCCAAAAATGACACTAAAAACCTACTCCCACTTCCGTAATTCCATTCCGGGATCGATATCAAAATTTCCATTGCCGACCAAAATCGCCAAAAATCCAACTTTCGCCAATTCAAGCCTAAATCTACTATGGACATCCAAAACACATTCCGAGCGCCTTCCTAAGTCCAAAATCACCTAACGGAGCTAATGAAACCATCAAAATTAAAATCCGATGTCGTTACATACAAGTCGACATCTAGTCGACTTTTCCAACTTAAACTCCCAAATAAGAGACTAAGTGTCTCAATTCGTTTTAAAAACTCAACACAAACCCTCCTAGCAACAAAAATAGCAGAATAAGATATGGGGAAAACAGTTAATGGGGGATCGAGGCTCTAACTCTCAAAACGACCGGCCGGGTCGTTACACTCTTGAGAGTGCTTTGAAGAGAAACAAGGAGAAAAAGAAAATAAGAAAGTTGGTGAAAGGGGGAAAGTTAGTGAATGAGGAGGATGTGCCTCCAGCAAACATTATGAATGTTGAATATGAATAGGTGAATGAGGAACCTGCTTCCTTGGTTCGTAAATCCTCTAAGAAATTTGTGCTTGCAAAGCCCAAGAGAGGATCGTCTGCGAAAGGGATGAAGATTGATAAAGAAAAAAGTGTTGAAGAAAAGGAGTCTGGTGAGAAAACTAAGTCTGAAAAGAAGGATAAAAGTGTGAACAAGTCTCAAAAGATGAAGGCAAGTGACATAGAGGAACCTAGTTACTCCAAGAAATCCAAAGTAGAAATGTCTGAAGTTGAGGGAAGAGAAACCCGAAGAAGCAAAGGGTACTATGGGGCAGAGAATTTGACGCTGACATTATTGAAATGTCAGGCATGAGACAACTGTCTACAATCTGCGAGTTTCATAAGTGGGCTCATCTTTTTACCATTCGTAGTCCTAAGGTTCATGAAGAGGAGGTTCACAATTTCTACGCAAATCTGTTTACTGTGGAAGACGACAATATCTGCCTGAAGGTTAATGGAGTGGATTTTGTGATGGATGAAGCTATTCTATGAAGTATCTTGGGTGTGTCCACTGAGGGGATCTCATCTATTAAAGGGAACTATTCCCCTTACTTTAGAAAGATCATTCTTAAAGCTCAGGCCATTCAGAAAGGGGAACGGGTGCATAAGAAAGCCCTCATTCCTGAGTATCAGCTTATGTTTCAGATAGTGAACAAGGGCCTGCTCCCACGCGCAGAGAGGAATTTCATTAATTCAAAAGAGTACTTGTTCCTCATGGAAGTACTGGATGAATACACTACCATCAACCTGCCTGATATCATGATTGAACATATGAAACATGTGGCAGACTTCAAGGACGGGAACTATGATTTGTCTTATGCACTCTTGATCACTAGAGTGTTTGAATACTTCAGAGTCCCTTTGGGAAGATCAGCAGTGGTAACTCGAAAGCAAACTTTCTCAATGACAACCTTGGAGGAATGTGAGTGTATAGACAAGAAGTGGGGTGTTGGCAGCAATTCTACTATTTCTCAGTTAATTGATGCTCAGACTGCTGCTAACGAGGAAATAAGGAGGTTGAAGGCTAGAAATGTCATTCTTGAAGGAAAACTCAGTAAAGTCAAGGAGGAACCTGGTTCTAGTAGTGCACAAGGTGCAGAGGTTGACCTATTGACTGCTAATAATGCAGACCTGAAGAAACAAGTTGAGGATCTGAAAAAGCAGCTGATAAACGAGCAGCAGTCTGCAAATGCTCGAGTGGGTAAACTTCTCAAAGCCCTTGCCTCTTCATCCGTCCCTCTCTCTTCCATAGCCCCTTAAACAATTCCCTTTCTCAGTGTCTAGTTTAACGATGTTTGTCTTAACCCAGTGTCCTTTTTTTGGCTTGTTGTTATTATGACTGTGGTACTTTAAATTTTCTTTTTGTGTGGATGTTTTGTAAACAATGGTACTACTGCCTCTGTTTTCTCCTCAAATTAATTAATGAGAATCTCAGTCTTTTGCTATGCCTGTTATACTCTTGTGCTCTATTCTTTAGCTATGATGTGTGCACACACTTGACATGAGTTAATTTTGCTGGACTTATTTTTGCGTTTACTTACATATATTCTTTTTATGATGCCAAATGAGGAAAGAAAATTTAAGGGGGATAGAAAGGGAAACAGGTTCTCAAGGGGAATCAAACTAATCTGCATAGTGAATTGTATGGAGATCTGGTCTAAGAGGGAACTTCAATTCTGTGTTTGTCATCATCAAAAATGGGAAAATTGATATGCTATGTACCTTTGTATTTTTATGATTTAACAAACTTCATATGAGAACCAGATCAGGAACCTTTACACAATCTCAAAGTGCTCAGAACAACAAGTCACATGTCTGGCACGAGTTCCAATATTATCAGTCAAAGAAATGGAAGAGGCAACATAATGCAATCACTTCCTCCAGACACAGTACAAGTCAACTTCTTACAGCTGTTAAAGTCGCTGCACTGTTCCACTGCACATGCAACATTGCAGCACTCACTTTATGAAGCATGCCTTGTACTGGATACTTGTTTACATCATCCCAATGACCTCACTTATATATTACCAACATGGGGGCTAGGGAAAATACACACTTGCAAATCCTAAAACATTATGTCTCTCTCAAGTGTGTTGCCGCCTTTCATTGACTCCAAGGCTTGAAGAACAAAGTAGCAACAAAACAAAAGACCAGATCCCAACACTGAGTCTATCGTGTGTCCTTAGTATTGTTGTATCTTTGTTAATGGTATTTACTTGTAATTCCTACTCAGCTTAGTTAGAAGCATCTTGTAGGATATCTTCTGTAAAACCATAAATCGTGTGTTTGTGTTTGGATAGAGTTAGTCAAAGTGGTGAGCTTCGTAATAGAGTTATTACAAAGAGGCTTGCAATAGAGTTATTGCAAGTAGGTGAGGAATTAAGAGTTTAATTCCTAGGTTACAATATGTTGTAATCTAAAGTTTGCTCGATTAATGAAGTTGAAATCCTACGAGTGTAGGTCGTGTTTTTTAATCCCGTAAGCTGAGAGTTTTTCACGTAAAATAATGTTGCGTCATTTACTTACTGCTATTGTGTGTGTGTTTTGTGGGAACTGATAGAGAACCAGATTCTCTATACAGTTTGGTGACTCTTAGTTTACGTCAGGAAAGCTTCACTGCCATTTCAAGCCTAATTCCCATTTTAATTGTCACAAATTCTAAAATGAGAACAAACTCAAGAAGTTTACTTGCATGTAGTAATGTTTGTACTCAATTTGAGCGCTTTTTCATGAAAATATAGTTATCTCGATCGAGATCCATGAAGGGGACTTCGAAGCAATGATAGAATTATTTTTGTGTAATTTATAGGTTACAGATTCGAGCTGTTGAAACAATCATTAATACTTGTATTAGACTAGACTGTCCACATAATACTCCTTAGAGTGCGGGCCTTCCCGGACCCTGGGTAAATTCAAAATTCTTCATTTCTTTTTGCATCTTTACATTGATTGTCTTTGTACGAAGAGTATATGATAGATTGATGATCTTTTTTGGTTTTCAAAAAGATTTCAGGTGAGGAATCATTTCTAGGATTTTTTATGTAACAATAGAAATTTTACTATATTATCTTAAATTTTTAGAGCTCGAATTAATGATCTTTAATTAAAAGTGGAGGAATCATATTTATCCCGCCACAACGAGCGGTGGTCATTAAGTGCATATAGATTCAATAGAGTGGTTGTCATATAAAAGAGCTTAGTAGAAAATATATTAAGACCAACTCTTAATAGATATTATTTTGCATTCCCAGATTCTTCACATTTTTATCAAGTTTTGAATGATGTTAATAATTGCAGTATTATGGTATTAATAAAATCACATCAGTCTACAAAACCTACTTTAGTCAATTATGTCTCGTTAATCATCTAAGACCCTTTAGCTAATAGCTGCAAACTTTTCAATCTCTAGCAAGTTTGCATCGTATCACTAATTCTCTAGCAAGTTTGCATCGTATGGCCTTTTCTGAGGCTACTTTTTAAATTATGTCCATGTTTGTACAATGGGCCAAATGTGGGGGAAGTGCACAGTTAGCCATTAATAAGATATATATTTACTTTTGAGCTATTGTTTAAAATGTCTTTAGTCTTTAGCCACTGCTTTAATAAATTTTACCCGCCCGGACGAAAATACCCTTATGCTCATAAAGTTCAGGACCAAATATCCTTAACTTATGAGCTTGTTACTGTAAGTTCAGGACTAGCTTTCCTTAATTTATGAGCTTGTAAGTCTAAGTTTAGGACTACCTGTCCTTAACTTTTGAACTTGTAACTCTAAGTTCAGGACTACATGTCTTTAACTTTTGAACTTGGAACTCGAAGTTTAGGACTACCTGTCCTTAATTTATGTGCTTGTAACTCTAAGTTAAAGACTACATGTCCTTAATTTATGTGCTTGTAACTCTAAGTTAAGGACCAAGTGTCCTTAATTTTTGAACTTTCAACTCTAAGTTCCGGACCAAGTGTCCTTAAATTATGAGCTTGTTGCTGTAAGTTCAGGACTAGCCGTCCTTAATTTATGAGCTTGTAAGTCTAAGTTAAGGACTACATGTCCTTAATTTTTGAGCTTGTAACTCTAAGTTAAGGACCAAGTGTCCTTAAATTATGAGCTTGTTGCTGTAAGTTCAGGACTAGCCGTCCTTAATTTATGAGCTTGTAAGTCTAAGTTAAGGACTACATGTCCTTAATTTTTGAGCTTGTAACTCTAAGTTTAGGACTACCTGTCCTTAACTTTTGAACTTATAACTCTAAGTTCAGGAGTGCATGTCCTTATTTTTTGAACTTGGAACTCTAAGTGCAGGACTACATTATCTTCATCTTCTTCACTTCCTCTCTATTCTCTTCACCAACATTTTCCATCAAAATACGTCATTGTTCGTCCCATTACACTCTCTTTATCAGAAAAAATACCAACAAGAACAACTGTAACATAATCATCTGTGCTCACAAAATTATCAATCCGTAAAATTCCCAGCGATCATGGTCTTCCTTTAATTGGTCCATGAAAAGATAGACAAGATTATTTTTATAATCAAGGTAAAGAAGAATTCTTCAAATCAAGAATTCAAAAATACAAATCTACTCGTCTTTTCATATTAATTTTAATAGACTAGTGACTACATTTGCTCAGCATTAAAAATGCTGGATAAAAAGTAAATACCACTTTAAAAAGTAGCTACCCCACGCAATTTTTACGCAAAATTTTGCATTTAAAACTAATTGGAAATTGGGATGAATGTTTTATCGTAGACAAATTTATCCCACTAGCTAACATTAACAGAGATAGAATTTAGATAATATAATGGCCTAAAACAAGGCCATATGTGCAAATGTCCCTCTGCAACATGCACCTATTTGTGAACATTTAGGGTGTGTTTGATATGAAGGAAAATATTTTCTAATTTTATCATGTTTGGTTGGCTTAAATGTTTTGAAAAATATTTTTCTCATGAACCCATTTTTCTTTAATTGGAGGAAAATATTTCACTATCAAGAGAAGGGAAAACATTTTCCAAAACTCTTTTTCAACCTTCCCTACCTATTCCTCATCTCCACCAACCGCCACCAACTCACCCCCACACCCCACCTACCACCCAACCCGCCCCACCCCCACG
>ML402043.1:0-24902 GCA_005239525.1 Nicotiana knightiana | reverse complement strand
CCACCCACCCAAAATAGAAATATTATTAATAGCACTTTCTTTTTATGTTATTGATAGAGTATTTTTTTTTAATTTCAACAAATGAGTATTTTCTTTTCATGATATAAAAAGTATTTTTTTATTTAACAAAAAGTACTTTCTTTTGATGATGTAGTAAAAAGTATTTTCTTTTCATGATGTAGAAAAAGTATTTTTATCACGACCCAATTTCTCCTCCGTTGGCTATTGTGATGGCACCTAGTCTTAGGGACTAGGTAAGCCTAACATTTACTGAATAACAATAATAAATAACATCTAACAACCTTAGAAATGGAATTCTCTATAAAATTTACAATTCCCAAAACCGGTAGTACAAGTCATAAGCCTTTCTAGGAGAAGTTTTACATAATGAATACATCACTGTTCCGGATTAGAAGAAACAATGAAAATAAATATATTAGAGCGTGACTTCGGAGCCTGCGAACGCCCGACATATGTACTTTGAAGTCTCCAGCCACACCAAGCATGAGTCTCAAAACCTACTCGATCCGGAGTACATGACTCTGCACAAAAATGGCAGAAGCGTAGCATGAGTATACCCCGGTGGTACCCAGTAAGTATCAAGTCTAACCTCGGTAGAGTAGTGACGAGGCCAGGTTAAGACACTCACTGAACATCTAAACCTATGCAGGATATGACATAAAGCTAACAAGAAAGGAATATTAAATAAATGTCAATAGCAACAGAAATCAGATTACAAATAGTAATATCGATAAGGAAAACACGACTGGCAACGAGAAATACTAGGTAAATAGACAACAACACAGTTGGGGTACATATGAGAGTAAGTGTACTCAAGCAGGAAAAACGATGTCAACTCAACCAATCAAACCGTTTCTAATACACGACTCCAATAATCCCAATTCTCAAAATTTCATACCATAAATCTCATCTTTCAAACCTTTAACACACACGGCACCTTGTGCCCACATCTTTCTATTTCACCTTGCACGACAAAATCCACGTGTTACTCAATATATAATATCCGTGATAAATATTAATTAGGATGTTCGAAATACTTAATGTATATATATCGAAAAGTAAAACTATAGCTTCTGAACCAAGTAAGAAATCAATGAGAAAATGAGTTTATTTTGAAAATTATTTGGTTAATGAAAATAACCTCTTTCAAAAAAATACAACACCGGATAAGCTACTGAATTTAATATAGAATTTCTTGAATTACAATATAATAAAAATTCCTTTTTAATTGAAATAAAAACCTCAGACAAGCTAAGGAGATTGAGTTGAGAAATCAATTGAAGTAAAATATAAAAACTAGTAGAAATGGTAAGTATCGAAATAAGCGGTGAATTTTAACTTAAAAGTCACACAAGGCATCATGATATTAATTCTTTTATTTATCTAAAATCACTATATTACTAACAACTCAGAAAGACAGGAGGCAATGACTCAACGTAGTAAATTCACCTAGAGAATCAATTCACCAGAATAATACTATTAGGAAAAAGAACTCAGAAAATGACGGCAAGGCGCTAAGTCATCGACAATAACTCATCCTCGAAAAACAGTAAGGAATCGGGAATACGAATTCACAGTATCTCGTACGAAAGAACAGAAACCAATACAACAAACAAGGAATACAAACATAAAATGTGTTGCGGCGCGCAACCCGATACCACTTATAATATCAATATCAAATTTCACCCTTATTCCACCATATCAATTAATCCTTATTTCATCTGTTGCGGCGTGCAACCCGATCCCGCCGTACAATATTAATATCATTCCAATACACAAAATATGTTGCGGCACGCAACCCGATCCTACCATAAAATATCAATATCATAATTCACCCTTATTTCCTCATAACAGTCCACCCTCATTTCACCTGTTGCGGCGTGTAGCCCGATCCCACCATATAATAGCAATATCACAATATAAATATCCTCCCTTATTTCACCACCTCCCTTATTTCACCTGTTGAAGCGTGCACCCCGATCCCTCTTACAATAATTTAAATCAACAACTATACAAAAATGACAGGGCAGATAAAGTACGTGATAACTAAGTATGCACTCATAACAATTAAGACATGTAGCAGACAAGTGCAAGACATAGAACAATTCAACAATTAAGCGATGATAAGACGATAAGGAAGACAATAACTTCAACTATGACATATAAGGCCAAATAATGAGTAAGGAGTACAGTAGGTGCTAGCAGTGTCAAATAAGGCACGTAAGAATAGACTAACAACGAGATACCACATGTTATGAGAATTCAATTGAAGTCATGGAATGACACTAGACAATCTAAACCGCTCAAATACCACATATAAACCTGGTACCCACTCGTCACCTTGCTTACACGTCTTTCAGATAACAAGATAGCAAAATTTGCTTAGTTCATAAGGGGTAGTTTTCCCACACAAAGTTAGGCAAGACACTTATCTTGGTTTGGCCAAATCAATACTCAAATTAGCTTTTCCTTTATAAATTCACCTCCTCTCGGCTCAATCTAGCCAAAGACGACTTAAATACATCAAACAATGCAAGAGAAAACAACTTAAATTAATAAAGCTATGATCTTTATACAATTTGCAAAAAGTCAACCCCCGAACCCGCACCTCGGAACCCGATAGAATTTACAAAACCTGAATACCCATTCCGATACGAGTTCGACCATACAAAAAATTATCAAGTTCTGATACCAATTCGTTATTCAAATCATCATTTTACATTTTGAAAGATTTTACAATTTTCCCCCAAATTTTCCTGTAGATCCTCATCAATTTGATGTTAACCTAAGGTATAATCACAAAATATGATAGAAAATTGATTAGAGGTACTTACCCAATGATTGTAGATGAAATTCATCTCTCAAAATCGCGCACTCTCGGACCTAGGGTTAAAATACGATAAAATGAAGCTATGTCCCGAAATGGGAATCATAGTACCAGCCTCAGATGTCGCATTTGCGACATCAGGATCACAAATGCGATGCTCGCAAATGCAACAAAAATATCGCAAATGCGAAGGATGACAAACTCTATCAAAGTCACAAATGCGACATAAGACTCGCAAATTCGAGCTTAGTGTTTTTCGCAAAAGCGACAATTTGTGTCGCAAATGCGGAGCTGCCTTATCGCAAATGCGATTATGTGGTTCGCAAATGCGGAGCTGCCTTATCGCAAATGCGATTATGTGGTTCGCAAATGCGAACTCCCCTGCCCCAGCCCATCTTCGCAAATACGAGAATGATCTCGCAAATGCGGTCATCGCAAATGCGATGAAATCCTCGCAAATGCGAGAACAAAAACAAAAGCACAGCTGAACCTTTTTCCAACACTCTGAGACGCGTACAAAACTCATCCGAGCCCTCGGGGCTCTAAACCAAACACCCTCACAAGTCTGAAAATATAACATGAACTTGCTCGCGCAATCGGAACACCAAAATAACCTTTCGAATCACGAATCGAACGCCAAAACACATGAAAATCACAATGAACTTCAAGAACTCTAGAATCACAACCGAGCGTCCGAACCAAATCAAATCAACTCCAAATGATACCAAATTTGCAGGCAAGTTCCAAACGATGAAACAGACCTATTCCAAGTTCCGCAACCAAAATCCGAACCCGATAGCCTTAAAGTCAAACCATGGTCAAACTTAAAAAAATTTTAAACCTTTAAATTGCCAACTTCCGCCAAATGATGCCGAAACCTTTTAGAAACATCCAAAATGAAATTCCGAGCATACGTCCAAGTCCAAAATCACCTACCGGAAGCATCTAAATTCTGATCCGAGGTCAAATATTCAAAAAGTCAAGTCTTGGGTCATTTCCTTCAACTTCAAGCTTCTAAAATGAGAGTTATCCCTAAAACCCTTTTCGAACCTCTCAAAAACCCGAACCAATGATGAACACAAGTAATAATACACTATCTGAAGATACTCATGACATCAAAATGCCGAGCTGGATGCAATTGCTCAAAACGACCAGTCGGGTCGTTACATCCTCCCCACTTAAACAAATATTCGTCCTCGAACGTGCCAGGAATCGTTCCAAAGCTATCAAATCACTGCATGATCTCACCATACATACACCCGGGGGTGATTCCCCATCACCCAAACCTATGTAGGACGGACAACACAACTTAACTGAATACCTCACTCATCCTTAGTCCATAACTTAAGACAGATTCCAACCCTCAACATCTGAAACTCATCATAAGATCTGAATCTCGCATCATCACGATGTAAAAACCTGAACAAGCTGAATCGAGCCACAATTTCAACCCATAGCACAATCACATGTTGTTCCACACAACTCAAATGCACGTAGTAATATCTTCTGACCATCATAGCTGCCCAATAACAATCTGGATGCCGACGATATGCTCCACAGTGAATAAAACCTCATTCTGGACCTCCACGACGCTGACCAAGATACGAGAAACATGAAGAATATCACAACCACTCATGAAATCAACAAGCTAAAAATACTTCTCATTCCTCAAGAGCCATTGCCCAAATCTGAGGGGAACTAGCATCATCCTTCAATCCACTCCTCACCCCAAAACGATAGTGCAATTCTCAGGTCCAAGAACCCCTTCACAGCCAATACCAGCAGCCCAACTAACAACTCATTACGGGACCACACAAATTCTCACATAACAAGGTCCATAAACCAAATAGGCTATAACACAAGCATCTAGCAAAATAGAAGGAAAGCAAGATACGAGGATTATCTAACAAGTGCAACTGATATAGTAACAAAGTACAATTTCATCAACTTATCCCACATAGGGAAAGAAAAATACTATATAAAAACAAGGAAAGGGTATCTCACATAACATCCGCTGCGGCGTGCAGCCCGAACCCAAATATATCAATCCACATTGGGATACTCATCGAGCCAAAATGCTTGGGTTCACTGATCACATGAATGCTGATATCAAACACAATAGAGTGCACACATATAATTGTGGGAAATGTACAAAAATAGAACAACATGGAGGAAAACAAGCACAACTAAGGTGCAATGAGTAAATCAATATCACGAGGGCCCTCTTGCCCACATCGTCATAAGGCCTGAACAGAATTACACATGCATGGAGAATAATCATACAACCTCACAACCCATCACAATATAAGAGAGTAGCACATAACATAGGTCAGGGGCACAAATAATATCTATATACTGCCCGGTAACATAACCATGATATCAACTTCACAAGAGTACCCAAACCTAATCCGATATAAAGTACACATTCTCGTTGGGCTTTCAAATAACCCCCAAACCAAATCCTGATCATTCCCAAATAGGTAAATATCCCTCCAAAAGTCCATAACAACCTACCAACACTTTATGCCATTAGTTATTCCATTCTCAACATTTCTTCACAAGCCGCAAACAAGAAATAGTCCGCATATGAGGACGTCTAACCCCAAAACCTCAGGAATACCATTGTTTCCATAACCGATCTCAACTACGCTACCCGAATGGCTGATACGTCACTCGCACCCCATCATCTTACTGAAGCACCCATGTAATTTACCGGCCACGTAACAAAACCTGAACCTTAAAAAGCCTCAAAACCCAAAAATCACCATACCACTAGCCACACACCCGCAAAACAAAACTCAAGGTTCCTTCCTAGAATGTACGCTCTTCACATATGATATCCAGTAATGCTAACATTCTATTAACTTTCGATACCCATCCAAGAGAAAATCATAATGTACAACATATTTCTTATGCCCATAGCAGATAACCGACTCAAGCCGTGGCTGAAACCATCTAGAACTCTCTGAGACCCGCCCGCACACAACTAAGCCATCAAGACCACATCTCCCCAAACTCAACCTAGTCACACAAACTGTCCAACCCAAAAGTACTGCCACAGATGGCGGTATAGAATTCCCATTAAAAAAGGACCAATTACTTCCATTGCTATGCTGACCCATCACCACAGAGCTGACCCATTTCTTCGAATACTCCTCGTATTTCCTCTGGGGTAACACTTCTCCTTGTCAATATACAATGATCCCAACCAAAACCCAATGCAGAAAATCCTAGCATGAACCACACAGCCCAGAAGCTCATAAACCACCTTATTTCCTTTGAAGCACCCATAATGCTGAAACCAAGATACCCACGCTGAATAGACCTCTTGTGAATCTGAAGTTATTTCTCCGACTACCTTTGATACTGAAATGTAGATCCATTAATGACACAGAAACACCGCAAGCCCCAACATCATCCCATGCAAGATCTCAGATCTCAATCATATGCAAAATTCGGGGAACCTTCCGATACCCTATATATATATATATATATACACACACACATCTTCGGCCAAAACTAATGTAACACCTGCCGCTGCTATCCGAATGCCGCTAGTGGACTCCCCCACTTGGAGCGAAGCCATAGAAAAAAACATCTGATGATCCGCAAAACTAACCTTCACAGCTCGTACAACACCAAACACAAGATACTCCAAGTCATCTACTAAGCGCACATCCATTCTCGTGACAGTCAAACTCGCTTCCTTCAGTGCCTTGAATGATAAAAATGTACCTTCCACTGAGTAGAAATTCATATGGCCCACATAGTCTCCAATACTACCAACTATCCTCAAATCAACATCCACCTCGTGACCCTACCATGATCGCGATGACTAGTTAACTAATTAAACCTTCCCAAGCTCGTACTTATCAACCAGATGCCAAAACCCGCTTCACCTCCGCGTGAACAACTGAATAGTCTCTCAGTACCTCCACATCCTCAGTTTGGACGACACATTGAGACAATGGTTGAGCATCCCTGGCCCCCTTTTAGCCCATCCGCAGCATCACGAACCGTTGGCGCATAGTTGATATCGAGTGCGCAATATGATACACGCGTGGATGCAAAAGGAACATAAGATATGTGCTTCGAGCTGGATCAATGTCGCACGATAAAGAATGAAAGAGGTGAAATTTCCTAATAGTTTTCTCAGCCTCTCGAAGATAAGTACAAACGTCTCCGCACCGATCCGCAAGACTCTACTAAACCTTCTTATGACTCGTAGCATCTATGAACTTAGAGCTCTGATACCAACTTGTCACGACCCAATTTCCCCTCCGTTGGCTATCGTGATGGCACCTAGTCTTAGGACTAGGTAAACGTAACATTTGATGAATAACAATAATAAATAACATCTAACAACCATAGAAATGGAATTATCTATAAAATTTACAATTCCCAAAACCGGAAGTACAAGTCATAAGCCTTTCTAGGAGAAGTTTTACATAATGAATACATCACTGTTCCGGATTAGAAGAAGCAATGAAAATAAATACATTAGAGGGTGACTTCAGATCCTGCGAATGCCGGGCAAGTGTACCTTGAAGTATCCAGCCACACCAAGCATGAGTCTCAAAACCTACTCGATCCGGAGTACCTGACTCTGCACAAAAATGTGGAAAAATGTAGCATGAGTACACCACGGTGGTACCCAGTAAGTATCAAGCCTAACCTCAGTAAAGTAGTGACGAGGCCAGGTCAAGACACTCAGCGAACATCTAAACCTGTGCAGAATATGACATAAAGCTAACAAGAAAGAAATATTAAGGAAATGTCAATAGAAACAGAAATCAGATTACAAATAGTAATAATGATAAGGGAGATGCGATTGGCAACGAGAAATACTAGGTAAATAGACAACAACATAGTTGGGGTACAGACGAGAGTAAATGTACTAAAGTAGGAAAAATGATGTCAACTCAACCAATCAAATCGTTTCTAATACACGACTCCAATAGTCCCAATTCTCGAAATTTCATACCACAGATCTCATCTTTCAAACCTTTAACACACACGGCACCTTGTGCCCACATCTTTCCATCTAACCTTGCACGGCAAAATCTACGTGTTACTCAGTTCATAATATCCGTGATAAATGTTAACTAGGATGTTCAAAAGACTTAATGCATATATATCGAAAAGTAAAACTACAGCTTCTGAACCAAGTAGGAAATTAATGAGAAAATGAGTTTATTTTTAAAATCATTTGGTTAATGAAAATAACCTCTTTCAAATAAATACAACACTAGATAAGCTACTGAATTTAATATAGAATTTATTGAATTACAATATAATAACATTTCCTTTTTAAGTAAAATAAAATCTCAGACAAGCCAAGGAGATTAAGTTGAGAAATTAATTGACGTAAAATATAACAGCTAGTAGAAATGGTAAGTATCGAAATAAGCAGCGGATTTTAACTTAAAAGTCACACAAGGCAGCATGATATTAATTTTTTTATTTATCTAAAATCACTATATTACTAACAACTCAGCAGGATACGAGGCAATGACTCAATGTAGTAAATTCATCTAGAGAATCAATTCACCAGAATAGTACTATTAGGAAAAAGAACTCAGGAAATGACGGCAAGACGCTAAGTCAGCGACAATAACTCATCCTCGGAAAACAGTAAAGAACTGAGAATACAAATTCTCAGTATCTTGTACGAAAGAACCGAAACAATACAACAAATAGGGAATACAAACATAAAATATGTTTCGGCGTGCAACCCGATCCCACCAAATAATATCAATATCAAATTCCACCCTTATTCCACCATATCAATTCACCCTTATTTCACCTATTGCGGCGTGCAACCCGATCCCGCCGTACAATATCAATATCATGCCAACACAAAAAATATGTTGCGACGCGCAACCCGATCCCACCATATAATATCAATATCATAATTCATCCTTATTTCCTCATAACAGTCCAACCTTATTTCACCTGTTGCGGCGTGCAACCCGATCCCACCATATAATAGCAATATCACAATATATATATCCTCCCTTATTTCACCTGTTGCAGCGTGCAACCCGATCCCCCTTACTATAATTTAAATCAATAACAACAATTCAACGACTTCATTTATAAGAATTTTTACAATCAAGGGTATCGGTACACAACAACAGAGAAACCACATAAAACCCAGAGGAACACAACAACTATACAAAAATGACATGTCAGATAAAGTGCGTGGTAACTAAGTATGCAATCATAACAATTAAGACAGGTAGCAGACAAGTGCAAGCCATAAAATAATTCAACATTAAGCGGTAACAAGATAATAAGGAAGACAATAACTTCAACTACGGTATATAAGGCCAAATAACGAGTAAGAAGTACAGTAGGTGCTAGCAGCGTCAAATAAGGCATCTATGAATAGACTAACAACGAGATACCACATGTTATGACAATTCAATTAAAATCAGATGTCGCATCAACAAGATACCACATGTTAATATCAGCCTCAGATGTCGCAAATGCGACATCAGGATCGCAAATGCGACAAAAATATCGCAAATGCGAAGGCTGGCCAGTTCTGTCAAAGTCGCAAATGTGACATAAGACTCGCAAATGCGAGCTTAGTGTTTTTCGCAGAAGCAACAATTTGTGTCGCAAATGCGGAGCTGCCTTATCGCAAATGCGATGAAGTGGTTCGCAAATGCGAACTCCACTTCCCCAGCCCATCTTCGCAAATGCGAGAATGATCTAGAAAATGCGGTCATCGCAAATGCGATAAAATCCTCGCAAATGCGAGAACAGAAACACCAGCACAACTGAACCTTCTTCCAACACTTTGAAATGCGTACAAAACTCATCCGAGCCCCCGAGGCTCTAAATCAAACACCCTCACAAGTCTGAAAATATAACACAAACTCGCTCGCGCGATCGGGACACCAAAATAACCTCTCGAATCACGAATCGGATGCCAAAACACATGAAAATCACAATGAACTTCAAGAACTCTAGAATCGCAACCGAACATCCGAACCAAATCAAATCAACTCCAAATGATACCAAATTTTGCAGACAAGTTCCAAATGACGAAACAGACTTATTCCAAGTTATGCAACCAAAATCCGGACCCGATAGCCTTAAAGTCAAACCATGGTCAATCTTAGGAAAATTCTTAACCTTTAAATTGCCAACTTCCAACAAATAATGCCGAAACCTGTTAGAAACATCCAAATGAAATTCCGAGCATACGCCCAAGTCCAAAATCATCTTCCGGACGTACTGGAACTATTGAAACTCCGATCCAAGGTCAAATACTCAAAAAGTCAAACCTTGGGTCATTTCCTTCAACTTTGAGCTTCTCAAATGAGAGTCACCCCTAAAACCCTTTCCGAACCTCTCAAAAACCCAGACTGATAATGCACGCAAGTCATAATACACCGTGTGAAGCTAATCGTAACCTCAAACTACCAAGACGGACACAATTGCTCAAAACGACCAATCGGGTCGTTACAATTTTCTTTCATTTCAACAAAATGAGTATTTTATTTTCATGTTGTAGAAAGAATATTTTTTTTTCAACTAAAAAAGAGTATTTTCTTTTTAGTTATGGAGTACAAATATCAACTAAAAAAGTAAAGCATCACATTAGTTCCTTTGGGTTCGTGTGATTGTTTAGAAGAATAATTAAATTATTGAAGAAAATAGAATCCTGAAAATGTTGGTTATTTGGGGGCAGAGGGGGAGGGGGGGGGAGGGGGGAGCACATGAAACACGGGGACTTGGGGGAAGTGAGGTGATGAGAGTAGCATAAAAAAATATCTTATGCTCTCTAATCAAATACTATAAAATATTTTTCAGAATTTTTTTTTCATTCACCAACCAAACAAGAAAAAATAAGTGATAAAACCATTCATTTTCCATGAAAACATTTTCTAAAAAAATATTTTTCATGAAAAACATTTTCTTTCCTACCAAATACACACTTAAAGCCAATTGATATAGTGATAGGCCCAATACAGATGATGATACAATGTTTTAGGTAAATGAGAATGACAACCCAAATATTCATTGTTAGAACTTACAAGAAATGAATAAAGGACTGTCCAGTGCACAAAACATATTGTATTCACACAGGGTTCACTGGTTCGGGGAAGAATCACACTATAAGGATTATGATGTAAACAACCTACCCACCACTTGAACTCGTGACCTGTAGATCATAAATAGACAACTTTATCAGTACTCCGAAGGTCCCCTTCTTACAAGAAATGAATAAATTAGGAAACAATGAAACCAACCAATTATAGGATAATCATAGATTAATTAATTCTCCATGTAGTATATATTAACCAAGAATTAAGGAAGTGGATCTTCTTTTGTTAAGAGGTCAAGTGCATGCTTAAGATATTCTGATAAAGGAGATTGACCTTCCAACCACATGCTATGGTAATAATGATTATATGTATCCCAAAAATCTGAAAACACAAGCAAAAGCAAAGGTTGCTCCTTCTCTTTCAACTTTTTCTTTATTCAAACATTTGGTGTTCGATATTCATTGCTGTTTCAACTAATTCAAATTTATATTGATAAGTCCGCAAAAAAAATAAACGCTTTTTATTAAGAAAATTTTCATTTCCGAGACTCAAACTCGAGATTTAATTAGGACGAAGAGATCTCATCTATTTCGTCATATCCATTGGTGGTCCTTCTCTTTCAACTAAATTTTAGATGGAGAGCCTTTTTGCATATCTGTCCCAACCTTTCTTGCACACTTTGCTTTTGCCTCAAATCTTCCCTCCTTTTTCTCAATTAAAATTCACATATACACATGCGTGGCTCCTTTTCTTAATTCCCATCATGATTTCCTTGAGCTTTTTTGATAAATTTAATAAGAAACTTCTTTTCTCAACTTTCTTAGGTAGTGATTTTTTTAGAATTTGACTTATAGTTAATATATATAATTTCAATTTTTAGTGAATGGATAATTTTAAATTTGTAATGAGTTCAATAATAAGAACATAAATATGAATTCGTTAAATTTAAATTCTGAAGCCTTCTCTGTCGTGGACAATTAATTTTAATATCTTTAGGTGATCTGATTGTACAAAAAATAAATTTACACCATAAACTTAATAGAAAATACTCAATTGTCGGAGCTACCACACATTTAATGTAATACGGGAAAAAATAACTACTCTACATAGCTCAAGGATACATGACAAGGTCTGGGTATTTAAATGTTACTACAAGTGATGCAAATAAATTACTTTCATTAGTATTTCCTTCGATCTATTTTAATTGATTTTTTTTGATTGTTTTCAAATATATTAAGGAATTTATTAATATTAATTAATAATGAATTTGATCATATTAACCTTAATTTGTTCATTGAAAATATAACAAATACTCCTAGGCTCTTTACTCCAAGGACACTTTAAAGAAAAGAAGATAATTCCTTCTTGGTATCTAAAAAAATCAAATATTATGAAACACAAAAAAGAGGCCAAAAATCAAATAAAGTGAACCGGAGAAAGTAATTAGTATCGCGTCTTTCATGTTCTATATAGAAGCGGAGCTAGAGAGACGGAACGAGTTTATCTTAATCCTTCTTCGAAAAAGGGTATATGCAAGATCTGATTTCTTTTACGTGTGTATATATATATATATATAGATGTTGAACCCTCTTGATTAATTCGCGTGCCTGTTTATTTATTTTTTAAATTTTCTTAGTGAAAATACTACCTCTGTCACGGACTCTAAGCACTAATCCTCTAGGTCCTCAGATACAAAAACCAAAACCTTGTTTGGTTTATTGGCAATCATTTTAACTACTCAAAATCTAATGTGTATGTACTACTTCCTCCGTTTCAATTTTAAAAACACACTTTCTTTACTAGTCTGTTTTAAAAAGAATGACATATTTTTATATTTGGAAACAATATCCATTCTACCTTTAGTGAGAAGTTATTTTCTTAAATTTTGTTCCAAGTCAAACAACCTCATTTAAATTGAAACGGAGAGAGTCCTAGTGTATTGATTACTCCTCACTTAGTCATGTTTCATTCATGATTTCTTGATTTATTTATTGTCCCTCTTCTACTCCCAGCCCCTACTTCCTCCTAATTCCAAGTTTTTTTTTTCTGATCTTATTCTGGCTCCACACCTGAGTTTTGCTGTGATTTCATTTCCTTCTGTTGATATTTCTGAAACAGCCATAAATTCCATTCAATGATCTTGTGATATGTAAAGGATTTCACTAGCTAAGTGAAAAAAATTGACCATTTAAATATGGTGTAAATAACATCTATTTTTTCTCAGATTAAAGCTAAGGTCCAAATATAAGAAAAGCAGAAATGGAGGTGAGAAATAATGAAGTTGAATATTCAAAGATGGAAAATTATGAAGTGATAGAACAAATTGGTAGAGGATCTTTTGGTGCTGCATTTCTTGTTCAACACAGGTTTGAGAAAAGAAAGTAATGTTTCTTCTTCTTTTTCTTCTTCATTTTCCTTTTTGTATGAAACTGACTATGTGGATTGGTTCAATTGTGTAACATCTTATGCTATGGGCAAGGAATCAAAGGTAAGAAGTTCCCGACGGTTCATTCATCTGATCGTATATTAGGGTCATGACTTTTGATTCTGCAATATTTTCTTCATTAATGACTCGAGATTATTTCATTTCTATGTAAAGATTATTTCTTTCTCGAATACGTTCACCCACTCCGCCAAATACGGATACGCTCCCGTGAGCTTTAGCAATATCCGCTCTTAGAGTTCGAGAATCCAAGCACTGACAAGTCGGCCAGCGAACCAAGGGGTAAAAAAGGGTCAAAAGTAAATTTCATCTAAAATTTAAACCACCAGAAAAATACACTTTTACTTTCTTAATTATGTCTTGATTCTTTTTATGGCTAATTAAATTTTTTCTAGATATTAGGTGGTGGCAAGATACAAAATCACGACTTTTGTCTGCACTGAACTGATATTATGTTGAATTATGTGATCATCCCATCTAAAAGTTTAACCAGTCATCGAGACTAAACTTTTATTATATATTATCATAATTATGTGTTAACAACCATATCATTAACCAAACAGAATAACCATAACCATGAATTCCACCCAAATGCTCATTAGAGTACTAAAGATTTTCTTTGTGTTTTTTTGGGGGGTTTTGATTTGTGATTTTTAAAAAATTTATTGTTATTAATTACTATGTTGAACTGTAGGTATGTAATGAAGAAGATCCGTTTGGCTAAACAAACAGAAAAGTTCAAGCGTACTGCCCATCAAGAGGTTAGTCACTTTAATTAAAACAATTCTTCCATTCCTTTAAATTAACACTAACCTTAAGAGAAAATGTTAGTATTACATTTAAATGAATCAGGTCCCGAAATATAGAGAAAATTCCCATTTTAAATTATTCATCTTATTTTGCTAACTAATACTTCTTATAATATGAGAAAAGAACCTAACATCAGGGGCGTAGGCATTTTGCTTGAAGCGGTGTTACGTGACACCGGTTCATCAAATTATTTTTGTAATTTATATATATATATATATAAGTAATAAATAAAATTAAA
Source organism: Nicotiana knightiana (assembly GCA_005239525.1). Lineage (NCBI taxonomy): Eukaryota > Viridiplantae > Streptophyta > Magnoliopsida > Solanales > Solanaceae > Nicotiana > Nicotiana knightiana. Next base: position 10,500 of record ML402043.1, on the reverse strand, counting down.
ATATTGGGTATAAATATAAAAAATGACACTGCTTCTATTACAGTAATTTATTCATTTATTCACTTTTTTATATATTAACACCGCTTACGAAAAGTTCTGAGTACGCGACTGACTAACATGTTCACTTTCTTTTTCCTCACACAAAAGTGGTAGATGGCTGTGATAAATTAACTTTCCTATTATTGCTACCAGGGAATGTTTCATGTTTTAGGCACACCAAACTTGACCTGCTTTGACCAAATGCATTCTGGTGTAACTACCTCCCTGTCAAATATATAAAAACAAACAATGAGAAATTAAAAAAAGAAAGATGTAAAATGTTTGGTAGAGATTATAAATGTTATAAATAACTTCCAACTTCTTTTCCTTACTGCCAAGTAATTATTCTTCTGTCATAGCTTTCAATGTTATTAAATGAGAAATGTCTCATGTCCTTGCACTTATTTTCTAACGGAGAAATGACTTTGTATACCCGCTCTTAAAATAATACTCTCTCTCTCTCTATATATATATATATATTCACACACACGCACATTCTGTATATTATATACAAAAATTATATAAATTTTATATACTTTTTTAATTACTGAATGTATATAATTTCTAGCACGGACTAAAAATGATAATACCCTTTTTCCAGCATGGTCAAAGACAAGATGGAAAAACCATCACAAGAACCTTATCACTCGTTTGATTGGTGGGGTAATGGATAATCATATTGGGATTAAATGCGAGATTATTTTATCTCGCGTTTGGTTGAATTTTTGAACCCTAAATTAGCAATCTCGAGATTAATTTATATTACAATTCTAGTATTATTCTATCCAACATCGAGGATAGGATAATAATTCGGGGATTACTTAATTCCGGGATAAAACACTATAACGATAAAGATGCTCTTTTTTAAGGCTCTTCCTCCAAAGTCTTTTAAATAATTTAAGATTCAAATCGGAAAAATTTATCTTATCTAATTTACACAAAACACATATTTTACACTATACCTTGTATATCTCATTTTTGGTCAGTAAATCAAACATATTCCAATAACAATATATTCACTAAATAATCTCGTGACGGTGTATAATCCCCGTATTATTATCCCAGGGTTTCCCAATCAAACGACCCTAGGTTATAATCTTTTAAATATAGTATTATAAAAGGAAATTATTCTATACATGCAACACTTTTTGTATAAAAAATTTATCTAATAAAGTAAGTAATTATTCTTATCTGACTTTCAAGTTTAATTTCTTGCAGATGAATTTGATAGCCAAGCTAGACAATCCTTATATTGTAGAATACAAGGATGCATGGGTACAGAAGGTACATAAAACATAATTTAATAAACATTGTGAATATTTCTAGGGACTGAATGTCTCAGTAAATTTAATTTCTTGTAGTAAACCTTTTTTTTTTTTTAAATTTTTAATTTTTTAATTTTTAATTTTGGTTATGAATTAGGACTCTTTTGTCTGCATTGTGACAAGTTACTGTGAAGGTGGAGACATGTAAGTCAACCAAACATGGCTTTGTAAATTAGAATATATTTTTTTCTTCTTAATATGCTTTTGTTGATAGATCTTATTGTACTTATTTTCAGGGCTGAAATTATTAGAAAAGCCAGAGGAACTTTTTTTCCTGAAGAGGTAATTGAAAAATGAGAATTTACTATTATAGTAGGTAGGTAAAAATTAGTTGTTTTAATATGTTCAAAATAATTGTGACACTACTATTACCATAGATAAAATTAACCCTTGAAATTAACTCAAGCTCACCTTTGTTCTTCCCACAGAGACTTTGCAAATGGTTGACTCAGTTGTTACTGGCTCTTGATTACCTTCACTCCAATCGTGTTCTTCACAGAGATCTCAAAGTACGATTTTTTATATTTTTTTGTAAATATTGGTACGTATTTTGTCCGACCCCAACTTGTCCAGGACTGAGTCGTAGTTGTTGTTTTCATGATCATCACATTAGAATTAACAGTTTGATTTGGTTTGCTCCAGTGCTCTAACATTTTCCTTACCAAAGACGATGAAATCAGACTTGGTAAGAAGAATTAAACAGACTTTTTTAGTATTTATTTTTATGTTACAAGCCTGCATTTTTCTTATTCTTTATGAGATTTATGTCTACAGGTGATTTTGGATTAGCCAAATTGCTGAATAAAGATGACCTTGCCTCTTCGGTAATGAACCCTCCCTCTCTTTCTCTAGTAGGGCAGCCCGGTCGGGAAGGGTCGAACCACAAGGGTCTATTATACACAGCCTTACCCTGCATTTCTATAAGAGGCGGCTCGAACCCGCGACCTCTCTTTCTCTAGTAATAATGTTATTTTCTTCTGTGGTTCCATTGTTACCAAATTAGTATAGTTTCTGTCATCTGTTGGTATTTATATACCACCATAAAATACAGAAAGCTTCTAGTATATTTTATCTTTGTTTTTTTGTGTGTATAATATTGACATGACATAAGCTTAAATGGAGTGATATGATCAGTAGCAATTCATATAGCCAATCCCTACTTGTTCTATGAGAATATAGTTCTTGTTGATGTATTGGCGTTTTAAAATGTATCACATTTCAGCTTTTTTCTACGGTTTGAGTATTTAAAAAAAAAAAAGAAAGACAGTCCGGCGCACGAAACATTCTGTAGGGTCCGGAAAAGAGCCTCACCCTAGAAGGTGTGATGTGAGCATCCTATCTTGATACAAAGTATCAGTGGTTGATCCCATTGCTCGAACCCGTGACCTATAGATCACACAAAGAAAATATTATTGTTGCTCCAAAACTCTCCTTACGATGAGCGACCAATATAACAGATGAACCAGATCAATAGAGGGATGCAAGAAAACTTAAATTTCATCTAACAAAGCTAATAGAGAACTGGAGCATCTTGAGTAGTACTAATCTTATTATGATTCTTGAATTTTTCTGTAGATTGTGGGAACTCCAACATATATGTGCCCTGAGCTCCTAGCAGATATACCCTATGGATACAAATCAGACATATGGTCTCTAGGTAAATAATCATCACACTATACCTACATTACTCGGACTCTTCAAAAATACCGTTGAGTGCGTGTCAGATCCTCTAAAAGTGGGATCCGACAGAGGTACGGCATCATTTTTTGGAGTGTTCGAGCAACATAGCATTATACTACTTTCACAACTTCTTTTTTTTCACACCCTGGATTGCTTGCAATGATATAATGAATTGCTTGTCCAGGTTGTTGTATGTTTGAAATTGCTGCTCATATGCCTGCATTTCGAGCTCCAGTAAGTTACATAAGATCCTGTATATCTTCTGCAATTTCACTTCTGTAGTTCTTTTTATTGAAAAAACAGGATTTAATTTGAAGTTAACCAAACAGGATATGACTGGACTGATAAACAAAATAAACAGATCCACTGTCTCTCCACTTCCAACCATATACTCCTCCACATTGTAAGACAATACACACCCATAGATTCCTCATTTTCACGATACGTAAAGTTCTAGACGAATTCATCAGCTTCTTGTACTGATTTGTTCGTTCCAGGAAACGATTGATCAAAAGCATGCTAAGAAAAAGCCCTGAGCACAGACCTACGGTCAGTTTAACACACTCGCATTTTATTGTATCCCAGAATAACATTGCATATACATATATAACTGATTTTTAATACTTTTTATGTCGAATAAATTCAGGCTGCAGAGTTGTTAAGGCATCCACATTTACAACCATACCTTTCTAAATGCCGGAATTTGCCACCAGCATTTGTATCAGTAGTTTCTAACAAAGAAGCAAAACATACTAATGAGTCAACTTCCAAGCCTACATTAGGAAAAGACACAAGGCTACCGAAGGAAATCAGACAAGCGAAAAAACAAGACAAGGTTGCTGCAGTTGATGGAAATGTTCATGAACTCAAAGGCGAATTACCTAATACATGTAAAATCAAGAAAATTAGCATGAAAGTAGAAAATCCGGAGAATGAAAGATTCCAAAGCATATCCGTCAAGAAAAGTGGAAGTACTAATTCAAGAAGCTCCACAAGAAGTACTTTGACTGATCAACACGAAGCTGATACGAAAGAATTCCTAGCTGAGGCTTATAACACAATTGAGGGAACAGATCATAGGTCTATTGAGAGCAAGAAAGATGCAAAATCTCAAACAGAAGAGCAAAATAAATGCACATTGAAGAAACCAGGAATACCAAAACCATATAATGAAGTTGCAGCAAAAGACATTGATCATCTAAGTACTAATCGGGATACAGAAAAACACGATGGTCATAAACGTGCAGCGAGTGAGACATCAGTAATGGCTACACTGAGTTTGTTACAAGGGAAGAACAATGTGGGAATTAGTATGAGCAATGAAAGGGCAGAAGCACTAGAGTCATTACTTGAATTTTGTGCAGAGTTACTTAAGCATGAAAAGATAGAAGAATTAGCTGGTGTGCTAAAACCATTTGGAGAAGAAGCTGTTTCTTCTAGAGAAACAGCTATTTGGTTGACAAAAGGATTAATGAATCTTCAAAACCAAGGTGAGGAAACTGAGAGTGCATAGGTTTCTTGAAAAATTTCTTGTAAAATGTAAGCATTTGATTCTTGTTTTTGAATTGATATTGAATTAATGCTTGTAGATAAAAGCTTAAAAACAGAAGAAGAGAACAAGGTAGCTCTGTGCTTATAATAGAAGTAACCGTAAAAAAGGCAGTCCAGTGCACTAAGCTCCAACTATGCGCGGGTCCGGGAAAGGGCCGGGACACATGGTCCATTGTACGCAGCCTTACACTGTATTTCTGCAAGAGGCTGTTTCCACGGCTTGAACCCTATGGTAAGAAACAATAAACAAACGTATAGTCTGTTTGGCCACGCTTATAAAATCAGCTTATTTTGAAAAAAAACTTTAAATAAAGTACTTTTGGTGAAAAACAGTTTGTATTTGGCTAATCAATTTAAAAAAGCTTTTGAACAACAATTAGTGTTTGACTAAGCTTTTGAAAACTGATTCTAAATGAGTTTTTTTTTCTCAAAGGGGAGAAATTACATTTTGTGTTTCTAAAAAAAGCTGATTCTACGTCTACTCATAAACATTTTTTTCTAGCTCGAAGAATGAATAAGAAAATGCTATAATCATGTGGCACTTAACATGTCATGTCATTATACAAGAATAATTTTACATTATATGGAACGGGTCTGTTTGGACGTGTACAAATAGCTCTTGCTGTCCTTGTCTTCCACTTGGTCGTCTCCTTTCCTTTTCAAAGACAGCTATTGAAGAAAATGTTAAGACATTGAGAATAAGACAATACATGTAGACCTAAATCCATGTTGAACCTTTTTTGAGCTTTTAGGACATTTTCTTAACCTTTTTTGCACCCTTTATCTCTCTCTCTATATAAGTAGGGGTTCATAATTAGGTTTAGGTCGATTTTTTCTTAAAAAAAAACCAAATCAAATAAGTCGATTTTTCAATATTGAAACCAAACCAAATCAATTAAGTCGGATTTTTATCGATTCGATTTTTGTTGGCTTTTCGATTTTTTCACTTGTTTATCGATTTTTTCTTACATATGAGACATACACTACCAAACACATATTCCGGCGTAATTGAATCAAATAGTGATGAATAATTTAAGTACTCAATTAAAAATCGATTATTTTTAACATGAAATAAATTCTTGTACTTAGCAAAAGAAAACTATCAATCAAATTAGAATGTGAAGGCAAATAACTACATTATTATAATAGCAAAGAACTAGACTAAAAATTCAAACGACTAATATGTACCATAAAATTTGAGAAATTTTATATAAAAATTTACATATATATAGGTGTAATAATAAATTTAAATAGCTACTTTTATAGTCGGTTTGGTTCGATTTTTTCGATTATTTTTTTTATTAAAACCAAAATCAAACTAAATTTGATCAGTTTTTAAAGTTCAAAACCAAAACCAAATCAAACCTAAAAAGTATTTTCTTTTGATCGGTTTGGTTCGGTTTTCAGTTTGATTCGATTTTTTAGATTTTATGAACACCCCTATATATAAGGTTGTAATACTGAAGAAGATCTGAAGCTTGAAAAATACTAACCGGCCGCGAAGTCTAGGGATCTCTATAACAGTGGCGAAGTAGAACTGATCTATTTCCATCTTAGTTGCGAGCATATTTTGCTGATTCAGAAGCCAATTAAATCAGGCTTTTGGCAACGGATATGGGCGAAATCACTCTGTCTTATACGTTGTTTTAAGGATACGTGATCTAACTTGATACAAAATGAAAAATCAGATTCAAATTGAAATTAATGATAAAAAAAAGTAAATGCAAACCACACAAGTTGAACAATTTTGATCTTGAAGGTTGGTCACCCTCGAGTCAAAGATGCTGCAATCGGTGCTGGAACAGAGTGATGAGATAATAATGACTAGAAATAATAGTTTATTACTTTGGGATGCGTGTTACATATCCTTTACAAATAATTAGACCCCTTTTTATATAGTAGAGGAGTCCTGCTTTAGGTACAGTTCTATATAAGGTAAAACATCTCATGATTTGCTAATTAATCGGTTTCATTGATACGTGTCGGCCTTCTGTTATTTTGGTTCGATAATGTTTTCTCGAGCTGATTCAGAGTCGGGGGTCAGTTCCGGGGTCACAGACTCGATAATCTTGAAGATGTATGTTCTAATCTCGTGCCTAGGTTCGATGGAACCCAGAGTCGATCTCCAATCCATTATGTTTCATCCCCGATCTGTCATGCAATAGATGAGCTCGATATCAATCGTATACAGATAGCCCCCTCATTTTTCGGAGAGTAAATGACGAGAAACGATATGAGCCCTCGATCCTTGTCTCGATACTTTGCGTCAGAAATGACAAAATGAGCGAAACGTCTCGCCAGTCACATATTAATGGCATTACATGTTCATGAGTTATTGGTCGGCCACTACAGGTTTTGAACTGTCACTTGGAAACTATAAATACTTTCTCCTTCATACATTCAAACTTTACATCCAATTTTTTCCTACTCTTGTTCTTAAAGAACTTTTCATTTTCTAGTGCTTACCCCAATTTCTTGAGAGCATTGTAAGTGTTTTCCCTTTGTCTGAACCATTCAAGCGTACCCCTTTAACTCCTTCTTCTTCATCTTCATAAAAAAAATGGCGAAGACTTCTAAGTCTGTTCCCCAAAAAGAAACTCCTTCTGCCTCGCGACCTGCTAAAGAGAAAAATGTTTCATTTGTTGCTACTGAGGAACTGACACCGGAGCCCCCCTTGAATATGTTCATTCCAGCGGGGTGCCCGACTGGTGCTGATTTTAAGGTCGAGAAAACTTCATCGGTCCCGGGTCGGTGCGAGCTAGTCTTGAGATATATATACTCGGTCACCGACAACTTCCTCTTCAAGGTCAAGGAGGATTGCAACTTGGTTGGTAACCACGTGGTGGTGCCTACTCCCAAGGAAGCAATTACCACCCACGTAGAGGGTTTCCTGAGTGTTTACACTTATCCCTTCACGTTGGGCCCCTTGGACCCGGTCATCATCGTCTTCTGTAAGAGTGATGCGAGGCTAGAATTCATGGTTTAACATGTTATATGCCCTACATTTTATGTGCATTAATGATAAAAATACACTTTTTATGTGCATAATAGAGTCTATTTCATGTGTAGGTGAATTGGAGATGGAAGCCGAGCTAAAGGGATGCAAATACATCAAAAATACGTTCAAGAGGCGAGGAGGAGTGCACCGGGCTATAGCCGGGCGTTTGAGCCCAAACGCTAGACCCTGCCTGGCGTTAGCCAGGCGCCAAAGCCCAAACGCCTGACCCTGCCTGGCGTTAGCCAGGCGTTAGAGCCCAAAAGCCTGCCTTAGCCTGGCGTTATCCAGGCGCCAGAGCCCAAACGCCAGGCACCTGTTCCGGCTAAATTCGAGTTTTTGAAGAGTTTAAGTGTCTCTCGGTTGGAATAGAAGTCTCCTACACGTTTAGAGTTTATCCCAAACATATAAATAGACCTCAAAAACACAACTTGAAGGGGGATTTGAAGAGGAGGAAGCCATTGAAGTGAAGGAAAAACTTGTGGATTATTACTCAGTGAATCAAACATTGATTTTTATAGCTTTTATTCATTATTTGTAGTTCAATTATGAAAGTTATTTTAGAATTGATTCTTATGAATATGAATAGCTAAGTTTCTTAATCTAGGGTTTTGGTAGAACCCGTTGGGGGATGTACGTATTGTGTTATTAATATAGTTTTGATTGATTGATTAATCTCTATTTGTTCAACTACGTTCTTGTTGTAGTTGATTGAAAGGGCCCTCAATTAGCTGTTCCTATTTATTATGTATCTACTTGAAAGAGAGTGCATATTTAGGTAGTTGTTTGAACAACACCACTCCCAGAGTATAGACGAGAGTCATAACCGAGGGTTTAGAGGTTGGATTAGAGATAACGATACCTCGGGTGCAATCTAAAGTGAACTGTAATGCAATCTAGCTAGCGTAACTTGAGAGAGTGCGTCTAGTAAATTATCATAATTACTTGAGAGAGATTTATGGTAGATAGAGTGTTCATGATTGATAGAGACAACTAATCAAACTATAAGAAGTATCCGAGAAGGAAGTTCACCGACGGGGGAAACCATAACCTTAGACCTTTATCATAATTGTTTACAACACATTGTTAGTAATTGTTAGTTATTATTATTGTCAGTAGAATTAGTAAAACATCACCAATTTATATTAAAAAGTCTTGAGAGAATTGATTGAGTAAAAGTTGCGTATTCTAAAGACTTGATTGATACGTAAATTCCCTGTGGGATCGACTCTGGGCATAATACCCCGGATTATATTTGCAACGCCCGTTTAGTCTTTTATTAGACATAGTTGAGCGTGATCAAATTTTGACGCCCTTGCCGGTGAATTAACGGTATTATCAATTTAGTTGGAAGAAATACAAAATTCTGAAATATAGTCAATTTTCCTTAAATTTTCGTTTTTACATTGAAAGTTTAACGTTTGCTAACGTGTTACAGGTGCATGCCTAGAAACTCATCGAGGACTGGTGAAGTAGTTGAAGCCTTATCAGACCCCGAGAAAGTTTTCAAGGCCCTAAACCGGACCAACCGGAAAAGCAAACATCAACCACAAATTGAACAAATTGAAACCGACATGGAAGATCCACACAACCGGAACAATAATGGGGATGATGTGGTAGACCCAATCGCTCAAATAGGGGCAGAGGCTCCCTTATATGACTGGGAACAACCCACAGCTGAGAATTTGGCCATTGCGATACTGGTCCCTCATATACATGCCGAGTCCTTCCAGATAACAAATAATATGCTGCACTTATTGCAGAACAAGAGAATATTCTCAGGGTCATACATCGAAGACCCCCAGCAGCATTTGAAAAACTTCCTGTCAATTTGCAAAACACAGAGGCAGCCAAACGTCACTCAGGAGGCAATAAAACTGTTGTTGTTTCCATTCTCAGTGACTGGCGCTGCCCAGACTTGGCTAAACTCACTCCCCATCAATTCCATTACCACATGGGAGGAGTTAGTCAAACAGTTCGTGAACAAGTTTCATCCACCCAACAAGACTGCTCAACAAATTGATGAAATCTTGAGCTTCAGACAGAAACCAGTTGAAACACTGCAAGAGACATGGGAACGATTTAAGGGGATGCTGGTTATCTGTCCACATCATGGTATTCCAGAGCAAATGTTGGGGCAGCATTTTTATATGGGTTTGGTTGATACTGTTAAAGCAAATGTTGATGCTTCGGCTGGTGGAGCATTCTTGAGCAAAACGTGGAGAGAAAGTCAAATCTTACTTGATAAAATGGCACAGAATTCAGGATGGACAACAAGGAATGCACCCATTACTCCTGTAGTTCACTCAGTGCCATTCGATCCATCTAATTCTATTGCAGAGAACGTGGCCACCTTGATAACACAGATGAGTATACTTACTAAGAAGGTGGAAGAATCAGGACAAAAGCAGCAGGTACACATCGTAGACACAACCAATGGGGGCTTATGCACATCTTGCATTAGTCAACCACTTGGTAATCACTGGAATGCAGAATGTCATCACCCTCCTTATCCAGAAAATATGAATTATGTGTCGAATTATGGAAGCCAGAGACAAGGGGGCAGAACTGGGGTCAGCAAGTTCAACCATATAGACCACCCCACCAACAGCAGAACAGTGGAAATATGGGTGTCAGGGGACAACAAGGTAATGCAGCACCGTATCAGAGGCCACAAGGTTATAACCATCAGAATCAACAACAAGCATACTACCCTCCTCAGTATCAACAGGGGGGAAAGCAAGAAGATGGGTTTTCCAGGTTAGAAGCTATGATGCAGCAGGTTATTGGGTCAAATGCCAAAATCAGTGAGAGAGTAGATGCATATGATGCAACTATTAAAAATAATGAAGTATAGTTGGGCCAGATATCTATGGCAGTGAACAATCGTCCTCCTGGAACTTTACCTGC